>CM067371.1:21249066-21314066 GCA_034401795.1 Chaetoderma sp. LZ-2023a
AACACTTAATGATGCATTCGTAACTCTGACAGAGAACGGGGGAAACTATATATTTTAGATATTGGTAGAATCCAAATATATTTTAAAGGTGTATGTTCACAGCTGAATGACTGAAAATAAAATTGTTTAAATTATATACATTTAGAGGCTTAAACTGTAGGTTTAAATGTAAGGAAGCGAAATAAAGCTTAGGATATAATGATTCATTTCGTTTAAATCAATGTAATATTTTAAGATGTGAATTTGAATTAGGGACTCATGCCTATATTTCAATTTCACAATTTAAAAATTACATTATTTTATATGAATTGAAATCATCATATATTCAGATTAATTTATGTTTCACTACATCTAGTCACAACAGTCTAAAAGTATACAATTGTAACTATTTTATTTTCAATCATTCTGGTGAGAATATGTACCCTCAAAATACGAAGGACATTGCTGCTTTTAATCAGTTTATAAATAACGTCTCGATTTCCATTTGATTCAGTTACTGGGGTATTAGGGGGAGAAAGATGACACACACCTCCACGATGGTCTCCTCCGTAAGTACCAACTTTGTTGGGAAACTAAGTCATCAAGGATTGCTGGCTGACATCCGGATACAGAGGCAACCCTGACTATGTCTAACCTTCTAACAAGAAACTGTGCTCGACATCCTTGGACAACGCAATCTTCCCAGGAGCTTACCATAGCTACGTGGAATGTACGTGGTCTGACTGCAACATCAAAGAGGCAAACGTTAGGTGCAGACTGTGAACACTATAAAATCGATATCACATACATTCAAGAGACTAAAGTATCTAAACACTCACAACAGCAACTTCAGACATGCCATAAGCTAGTACTCATGAAGCAAAAACAGGCCACTTACCATGGATTAGGCTTCGTAATCGGTCCAAGGGTATTGGACGATGTCATTAGATTTGGATACGTCAGTGATCGCGTTGCATTTATCGACCTGGCTATACCAACGCGAAAACGCACCATCACTAAGTGTAATGCATATGGGCCAACGACCGCAAGGGCCAAAGAGAATCCAGCTATATTGGACTCATTCTATGCAGAATTGAGCTCCGCCATTACTATCCCAGCTAGATGGCAACTATTCATGTGTGGCGATTTCAACTCCAAGCTGGGGAGACTCGGCATTGCGGACAACAGTTCAGGACTTGGTTCATGCAAGGGATCGTATGGAGAGGGCACACGCAACAGCAATGGACATGCACTGGTGGCATTCCTTAGTTCCAATGGCCTATTTGCCACAAATACAGCTTTTAAACACCCATGCCACCACCGGACAACATGGACTTGACACAATGCTGATCGCAGAGTCCCAAAAGGTTCTAAGGCTATAAAAGCTGTCTTCAACCAAATGGATTTCATACTATGCATGACAGCAGCAAAACCTCTACTTCGGGATGCTCGTTCCTATAGAGGTACAGACGTCAATTCTGACCATAAGCCAGTCATTACACGCCTCCATATGAACCAGCTCTACCAAGTATATAAATACCATACCAGGCAAGAGAGTAGCGTCACCTACAACTTACCCAAGCTCATCAGCGACATTGACACACAAATGTCATACACAAAGGCCCTCGTGGAGCAGATAGCTAACATGGACGTCAGCTCTGATCCAAACGAACCCCTAACCAAAATACTGATATCTATGCCATCATCAACTACTAGCACAATAGGTGTTCTAAAAAACAACAGAGCTAGGTATACTGACGACCCTCTCGTAGTAAAACTGTCAGCAGAACAGAAAGCGCATATCAAAGTGGCCAAAGTGAAGATCGTACCAATCTACGCCAGTAACGCAATAACATTCTGCACCACATTAGCGAGCGCTTAAAACATCTTGCTATCCAACAAGCAGACATCCTAGCAAATGAAATCACTGCCACGGATGACTGCCACAAAATGTTTTGGGCAGCCCGAACCCTGAGATTTCCTGACTACACATCACCACTAATTGTACACACCTCTGAAGGACACTTTATCGGGACTGATCAGAGCAAAGCCGAGGCAATTCGAGAAATGTTCAAGGAACAGTTCACTGACCACGATGATGAGCCCTTGCACCCATTCTCAGGAGACCCCGGTCCATTACTAACACCAGTTAATACAGCAGAGGTTGAGAAGACACTTAAAGCCCTGAAAAATGGACGTGCATCTGGACCTGATGGCATGAGCAATGAACTATTCAAATATGCAAGTGTCATTATCTCAAAACCGATCATGCACATAATGAATTCAGCTTTTATGCACCACCTTCCTATCAACGCTGTAGGCCAAGGCATCCTTATCGGGCTACCCAAGCCCAAGAGTCCACCTCCCCCCCCCCCAAAATTGCGGCCCATTGTGCTCCTTAACAGCATATGGAAAATCATATCCAATGTTACTCTATGCCGCATCCGAGACAAGATCGACGACTTCACCGGATCATGTCAAAGTGGCTTCAAACATGGACGCAGCTGTGCAGAAATTGTATGGGCTCAACGCATGATTGTATCAGTGGTCATGTCCAAACACTGGGACTTTCACAAAATGGGCATTGACATGTCACAGGCCTTCGACACAATTAAACGCTCAAAGATCCTAGATGTACTACACCAGGTCAGTTGCAATGAAGATGATCTACGACTAGTGAGGCTACTGCTTGCAGACACCAAGCTGAGTGTACGAGTCAAGTCAGTGAAGTATGTAGAGTTTGAGACATCAATCGGCTCCCGATAGGGAGATGGTTTATCCCGTGTTCTCTTTACCTGTTACCTGGCTGCCGTATTAAAATCCATGCAGGAAGACCAAAAGACCATGACAAGACCAAACCCCCCAGTGTCAATACTGGGCATGCCGCTAGAGATGGAATATGCCGACGATGTTGACTTTATAGACGAGGAAAAGAAACCCCTTGACGAACTTCTCCCAATAGATGCAAACAGACTAAAAATTGGGAATCTCTTTATGAATGAATCCAAAACAGAGTTCACCCACATATACCTATTTCCAAAGCATGAAACTAAAGAAAATGACGATCCACTCCGTGGCGGTGAACCATGGAGGAAAAGTAAAATCCTGGGCTCACTGCTTTGCAGTACTACTGACATTGCTGCATGCTGCATTATGGGGAACATAGCTGTCCAGTCCTTCTGGAAGCTATGGATCCGTAGATCAAAGATGGCCTTGGTAAAGAGACTACGTTATACAATGCAACCTGCGTATCCTTGATGATGTATAACTGTAATAGCTGGGCAGCAGCAAAGGCAGCCCTAGACAACCTTGACTCCTGCCACCGCAAGCACATACGCGCCATCACTGGACACCGATGGCCAGAGAGCATAATTTCCAACGATGCACTATACAAGATGTGTAATACACGGCCACTGTCCGTAAAAGTCGCCCAGCAAAGATGGTTCGTGTTTGGCCATGTCCCAAGGATGCCAGAAGACACACCAGCACAGAGAGCCTTGGAATTCGCCCTACTCGGAGCCAGCAAATACAGAGCCAGGAGAGGACGTCATTGCATAAATCTGCTAAGCGTGCTACGAGGTGACCTCAAGAAAGCAGGATTAGGTACACTCAAGTCAAGAATGGGCCTGAGGAATTTAAGGATTTTGGCTGAGGACAAGACACAGTGGGCAAAAGCGAAGAATGACTGATTGCAGCTGTATGATGTTTCTACTACTACAGCCGCAGAATACAGTAATCATGCATACTGCGGTATTATACAAACTGACACTCAGATTCATATTAATAATGTATGATTTGTTAAAAAATGAGGGATTTTAAATTCAATACGTACACCTCACATGCATGGGATATTAAATTAGCATGCATTATTAAATAGGATGTTTATTTTTTATGATAATGGACGAAGCCAGTTTTATCTATGCCCCGCCCATCTCTAGTTAAGCTCCACCCACACTTCGCCGTATTGGGATCTACTGTTCCATGAACTGTCTGAATATCAATTTCCGGAAAACTATACAGTTACGCTCTTGAGTATTTTGAAACTAATTTGACTTAGTGCTGTTGCTGCCTAGCAGCAACATCGCCCATTGAAATTAGTTTAAACTATTCAAGATCATGTTTACTGAATAGTAAAAACATACAATTTGTACAACAAAGCTTAGTCTGTCACCATTTATACATTCTTGATGAATTTATCTACGTCTTTCATGACGCAGTTGATAATGACGTCATCATCACGTTATATGGTTGATGGATAAACACGAAAGTTCAATTGGAGAATGTACTCAAATGGGATGAAGCAACACAACATGAAACGAAATCACGCGGAGTAATGAATGGTACAATGTAGCGAATCGGCAATTGTCCAGCTTAATCTACATCAGTAGAGTATTGTAAGCTGGGCAATTATCTTCTGAAGGGCACATGTCATGAAGATTCGCTACATTGGTTCTTAATCTACTTCAGTTGAGTATTCTAAGCTGGGCAATTATCTTCTGAAGGGCACATGTCATGAAGATTCGCTACATTGGTTCTTAATCTACTTCAGTTGAGTATTCTAAGAACCAAACTGTCCGGTAAATAAGAGGAGAAGAAAGGAAAGCCATGCACCGGGAATCGTGTGTGGCAAATCAAACACTCGGTACTGTATACGGAAATATATCTCCAAAATTATATAATTGTTATCATTTTCCAATTTCCTATATTTTAGCGCGATACAACCTCTACTTAAATCAACGTAAAATAATTTCACCAGCAGGCTTAGCGTCAGCCCCGCCCCCCCCCCCCCCCACTCCCATATGTTAAGCTACATAAAATGTATGGTAGCAAATACAATGTTGGTATATTTTTTGGAAGGTTAGCTCTATTTTTGGACTATCGCGACCAGACTATCAGGGTTTATTTAGGCGGTGCTGTGTTGAAGATGAACCCGTCCGTACCACACATAATTAGATATTCCCTGAATGCCAATAACGTCACCTGAGAAAGAATGTTTAATTTTATTGCGCTTTTCCCCAAAATAAAACAGTGTGTTAGTGTATGTGCTGCAGCATTCCACTCGATAAAGGGAAAGTAATGGGTTTTTTTAAAACAATGGTGCTGCAAGCTGCACAGGTCATTGAGCTATATCGGATTGTTAATTCTTGCGCTCAACAAACTGTTACAATTTGTTGATTGGTAGGGCCGTGTTGTACCCAAACACATCCATCCAACATTTAGCCGGCTAGGAGTGAACTACGCCGCCTCAATCACGCCCAAAGATTCAACTAGCAGTAGACACTTGCGAATACCATTCAAACACATAAACTCATCTATTACTCTAGGGTAACAAATATGGAAATGAGCAGATAGACTATTGTCTTCCAATTAATATAATTCTTAATGAGTCATATGTATTTGCTTATGATGCATTAACAATAATATTAATTAGAAGGCATACTATATATCGTGTACCGTCATTGCAGTATTTTCAGTACCCATATTCTACTCATACCTATTTGTTTACTCAAACGCATTCAGTGTCCACTATGTTGATAAATGCACTTTAAGATACTTGGAAAGATCTAATAATAGACAACAACCGGTTGCACGTATTTGAAAACAGGTTTATTGGTATCTAACATGGAATGTAAGATGCTTGCAGGGATTGAAGTTCCATTTCAACTTCTAAATTATATATATTAGATGTATTCTGCTACCACAGTCCAAGACGTATAGCATATAAATAGGAGGACGATTTCATTATAGATATATAGCATACAACGGATGGATTCTTATGGATTATGCAGTATATGTGTGTTTACTGTATCGAGCTCTCGTCAATGTTGTGTTAACAACAAATGCAGTTCCCTATCAGAAACCAATGTTGGAATTCAATATAAAAGGCTTTAACGTTTGCTTAGTGTATTAGTAACAGTTCCTTGGCCAAACTTGGTATTAAGAGGCGAATGGAGGAATCAAGTTTTAGTTATGCCCGGGTTATCTCTCGCTAAGCACCACCCACGCATCGCCCGTGTTGGAATCGACCGGCTATCAATTTCCGGAAAACTATGCAGGTAAGCGCACAGTTAAATTAGTTTCAAAATATTCACCGCAATGTTTATTAAATAGTGAAGACATACAGACCGTATACCAACGCTTAGTCCGTCATCAATTAAGGGTTCCCGACGAACATATCTACGCCATTCGTGACGTAGTTGGTTAAGACGTCATCCTATACATCACGCAGTTGATTCTGACGTCATATGATGGATAAGGTGGAAAGGTGCATTACGATGCGTAGCGCTAACTCTGATACTTGCCTAGAAAGCATATAGTCCGCGTCAACTCTGACTCTCAAACGCCCCTGTGGCAGATATTTGCACAGACTGAGGGGACATCAACATGCTTGTCATATGGCTGGTTGAGAGTCAGAACAGGCTACAACCACAAGTACTCACATACTAGTCAAACGTAAAAATTGGCAATGCGTATTGTCCGACATCGATAATTCAATTGTATGTATTCTGCTACCACAGTCCGAGACGTATGGCATACTGCATTGCGCTCATTTGTATATGTATGTATCTCGTGCCTGAGATTGACCATGTAATGAGATTTAGTGAAGCTGCTCGGCGCATCATCCGGAAGATCCGATTCCAATGTTTGGCGATAAACTACTTAAATAAGTTCTCTTATCTTGTTTTAGGTTTAAAAAAGCGCATTCAATACCAATGCGAGTGTTTAAAATCGGATAAGTCATAATACTCTGACGACCTGAATGCCAGTTTTGGTAGACTCTACATGTCGATCACCTCTATCAAGACTACACCTCTACTAATCACCACAGATAATGAGACGATGCTGATAGTTTTACTACTGCAGGCGCGTCAGTATACCGAGTTCGGTTGTTTTTAAGAGCTCCTATTTTGTTGGTAACTGGCGAATCCATAGATTTCCGTATTTTGGTTAGGTCTTCGCTTGGATAGGAGTTGACGTCGATGTTAGCTACCTGCTCCCCGAGGCCTTTTTGTATGCCATTTGAGTGTCCGTGTCGCTGATGAGCTTGTGTAAGTTGTAGGTGATTATACCCTCTTGCATGTTATGGCGATTATAGATTAGTTAGAGAGGGTTTATCTAAAGGGGTGTAATGACTGGCTTATGGTCAGAATTGAGGTATGCCCCTCCAGAGGAACGAGCATTCCGAAGCAGGGGTCTTGCTTCTGTTTTGCATAGTATGGATTCTAGTTGGTTGAAGACTGCTGTTATAGGCCTAAAGCTTTTCGATATTTTGCGACCAGTAATTTGTCCTGTCCATGTTGTCAGATAACGGGATGGGTGTTTTGAAAGCCGCATTTGTGGCAAATAGCCCACTGGAACTAAGAAATTCCGCCAGTGGATATCGACTGCTGCATGCATAAGCCAAGTTCTGAACTTTATGTCCGCATTGCTGAGTTGAAATCTCAACACGTTGGGATTGTAATGCTGAAGCTCATTTCTGCATAAAAGGAATATAATACTGCTGAATTCACTTTGGTTTTCTAGGTAGTTGGGCCATATGCATCGACTATGTGACACTTCGTGGTGGTGCGTTTTCGCGTTCATATAGCCAGGTCGGTGAATGCAACGCGATCAATGACGTATCCAAAACTAATGACATGGTCCAACAGTCTTGGTCCGATTACGAAGCCGAAACCCCGGGTTGTGGCCAATTTTTGCTCTATGAGTACCAACTTATGGCCTGTCTGACGTTGCAGCTCTGAGTCGGTAGCTACCTTTGTCTCTTGAATGCATGTAATATCGATTGTGTTCATAGTCTGCACTTAAGATCTCCCCCTTTGATGTTGCAGTCAGTCCACGTACATTCCACGTAGCTATGGTAAGCTCCTGCGAAGATCGCGTCATCTAAGGATTTTGAGCACAGTTTCTAGTTTGAAAAAGGTTAGATATAATCAGACTTGCCTCTGTGTGCGGATGATAGCCCGCGATCATTGATGACTTAGTTTCCCAACAAAGTTGGTATCTATGGAGGAAACCGGCATGGAAATGTCATCTTTCTCCATTACCCGTACGCGATTATAATATGGGCAGCGGAGATGGTGGGGGGCATTTGCCGCCCCCATCCCGCCATCCCCAACCCATGGCCCCCACCCCACGCACCTGAGATCTTGATCACACTATCCACCCCACCTCTATTTCCAATCAACAGATATTGAATGAATCATGTTTTAATTCTTTCTCTTTTTACAAACGAAACTAGATGGATCGGTGGATGACGCGTCATCGAAAATCCCCACGTTCTCCGCTTTGTACTTTTGACACACCCCACAACCCACCGCAGGGGCGGAGCCAAATGTAAACGGCATTTTGCACTCGGCAATCATATTGGTAACTCACATACCAAACTTGGTTGAATGTCGTGTAATAGTGTCAGAGAAGTTGCATTACAATCAATTTCAATTTCATGACCTGTTGACCCCATCCCCCGCCGCTGGTGCGGGGCCAAATGTAAATGGGCTCATCCACTCCACATTGATATGAGTAACTTACATATCACATTTGGTTTGATTCCGTCCAATGGTTTTGGCGGAGATGCGTTAACTGAATTTACGAAGGTTAAAATTTGACCGTTTGACCCCTCTCCCGCCCCCTGGGGCGGATCCAAATCTAAATGGCCTCTTGCGCTCCGCAGTCATATGGGTAAATCAGATATCAAATTTGGTTGAGCTCCGTCTAACGATTTCAAAGGAGTTGCACTACAATCAATTTCATGACCTTTTGCCTCTGGGGGCGGGGCCAAATCTAAATGGGCTCATCCACTTCACATTGACATGGGTAACTGGCATGCTAAATTTGGTTGAATTCCGTCCAACAGTGTCGGAAGGGTTGCAGTATAATCAATTCTTTTACCTTTTGACGCCCACCCTACCCACCCATGGGGCGGAGCCATATCTAAATGACCTCTTGCACTGCGCAATCATATGGGTAACTCAGATATCAAATTTGGTTTAGTTCTGTCTAACGTTTTCAGAGGAGTTGCGTTACAACTGATTTGACCTTTTGACGCCTGTCACGCCACCTTGAGGGCGGAGCCTAATCCATATCTTGTCTTGCAAAGCGCATTCTTATTGGTAAGCCACATACCGAATTTTGTTGAATTACCACGCAATGCTTTGGGGTGAGATGCATTACAATCAATTTGACCTTTTGACCCCTGCCACGCCCGCTTGTGGGGAGCCTAATATAAATATCATCTTACAAAGCGCATTCCTATGGGTAACACACATACCAAATTTAGTGCAATTCCACCCAACGGTTTGGGGGGAGTTAGCGTGACGGACGGACAGACGGATAGAAGGACAGACGGATAGAGGCGATGACAATATACCCGACGTTTTTTTCTAAACTTGGGGATAATTACCTGTCTGGACATTGTGCCCAGACACATATTCTTGTTTTGGAAAGAGAGAACCTGCATAGCAGGATGATTTGTAATTTGGTAGGGCCCATGTTCCGGAAGCTATCGTTGGCTAGCGATATCGTTACACCCATTGCTTTAGTATGGTGTAACGATATCGCTAACATAACGAGAGCTTCGGGAACATGGGCCTTATTTATTCATGTATTAGATTATAATAGTATCTATGATCCTTTAGATGTTCTCAGACGGCATATCCTGCATTTCCAGGGGTGAATATGGACCATCAGATGGCTGTTAAATATCACACTTTTAGCTAGATTGGCTTGAGAAATTGAGTGAATAAAAGGTCAAATTAAATAACCAAAATAGACGAATTTAAATCTTTAATGACTAAATTTGTTTAAAAAATTGAAATATGTACTTATTGAATGTCCATGTGCAGGCCAAGAGAAGACTATTTTTGAAAATTTACCGCCGGAAGGACAGGCTAGGTAATCGAGCCAGTCATTCCAGTTGTAAATTTTCAAAAATAATCTTCGCTTGGCCTGCAAATGGGCATTTTTCAAGACCCCCGGACCCGCAGAGGCCGGTCATAGCCGGTTTCGCCATGAAAGGGTTAACAGCCACAGAAAATGCGGGAATGCTATCTGAGAGCGTCTAAATTGCAAATATATCCGAGGTAAACCCACAGGAAACTCCTTTTTGTTTCATTTTGGCTTTCACACAGGCTGAAAATATTCTTTGCTCCGGCCCTGGAAAAGGTTAATCCGGCACTTAACATCGCATTAGATTAGTTTTACCAGATAGGCAACACAATGTATACATGGAACTGTATGGAAGAGATGTGGCACATTCGTCAGAGAAAGGACATCGTCAGCCTTGAAAAGGTAGGCCTTGCACCATAGATTTAGATAAGGTACGTCAGGTGTAGTGTATGCCATTATATCTCAGGTATAATGGACTTTTCAAGTTTTAGCAATGCCACGCCCATCTCTAGCTACGCTCCACTCACGCTTCGCCTTGTTAGGATCGATCAATCCCTAACTGTCGGACTATACATCTTTAGAAGAGTATACAGGTACGTTGTTGAATGTTTTGAAACTAATCTGACTAGGTGCTGTTACTGTCTAAGACAACAACAGCGCCCAGTCAAATTAGTTTCAAAATATTCAACAGCATGCTTTTTTTAAATGGTAAAGCCGTACCATTCGTACAACAACGCTTAATCCGTCACCACGTATACGTTGTTGACGAACTTAGCAACGCCATTCATGACCTCGTTGATTATGACGCCATCCTACACGTCACGTAGTTGATTATGACGTCATATGAAGGATGCATAAACTGGAAAGATCCATTACGTGAAATGAATACAAATGCATGCCGTGGTTTCTATTTATATCCAAGAAGATGAAAATTATAAATTCTACAAATATAAATGCAAACACAAAGCTGACGGTGGCATTTATTTCCTTTTAACGCATATTATTTGCTATTTAGTTGTCGCGTGTGATTCCTTTCTAGTTTAGTATAAATGAAAATAGTATAACATAATGTCTTTGATGTCATGAGTACATACATACCATTCAGCGGTGTCTGTCCTCGCAGAATTCTAAGTCTTTGCTCATGTTAAGCATCGACGGTTGTGGCTGGAGTATTTCGTTTGATGCCGGCGAAATGTCTAGACATATTTAAGGCCCGATTTATAAGTTGAACCTCTTGTGTGCTGTGCCAGCTAAATCTGCCTGAAAATTACAGACACCGCTATATAGATCAACCAGTAGGCATTAACGCGGCGCGACAGAAAGCTCGACTTACAAAATGGGCCTAAGAAGCTCCGAGTCCTTTCCAATTGGATTGTTCCGTAAATATAATACTCCCATAAAATTGAGGAACGCTTGCACTCACAAGTTTCCCGAAAACATTAACAAATATCTGTGACGGGGCCTACATTTGTGCATAAAGTATAGTAATGAGTCTGCTATGATAATCCACAATGCACTTTATATTACAAAAAGTAGACTATTTCCAAATTTATTTATATCTAGGATGCGATGTCTCTGAAGAATTCGCAAGGGTAAACACACCCAGCAATGACGCGCTGTGGAGCTGGCAACATGTACAAAGTAGACAAAAACAGTTTTCTTCACAATTTCAACAGCGAAAACGGATTAAACCTTTCCTAGACAAGGTTCAGATGGAATCTGTGCAGTTATGGTTTGATTTATGACAGTTACAATTTCCTCGTGCCCTCTGCACTAATGACGTCTCTAATTTTTATTTATAGATCACTGTGTTAACCCCTCTTGTGGCAACAGCGCCGCAAAGCGATCAAAGGGCTCCTTAAATCAAATAACTCTTTAACGGTCAAGTTTTTTCAAGAAAATTATAAGACTATTTTTTGTAAATTTACAAAGAATTTGCCTTCGGTTGGCCTGCAAATGTATATTTTTCAGGACCACAGCGTCTGCTGTTGGTTAATGATAAATAAAATTCAAGTGTGCACTTAGCCAATGCCCATTCGCAGGCTTGAAGAATAGTGTTTTAACATTTTTTACCACTGAAATGATTGGCTCGTTTACCACATATTTGCTAAGGCCTGAGTGATAAACGGTGAACTTGAACTTAACGGACTACCATTCAAATGGTCGACTTCGGTTTTAGAAAAATAACTGCGACAGACTGACCGACCTACCTACCGACCGACCGGACCGGCTGACCGACTGACAGGCCCGACCAACTGACCGACTGCCAGACCGACCGACTGGCTGATAGACAGACCGACCGACAGGATCGACCGACTCACCGACCGACCGACTGAGCGACAGGACCGACCAACAGACAGGCCAACCAGCCAACAGACCGACCGACATACAGACAAACTTACGGAGAGACAGACAGACATATACCTTCTAGGCGATGACATTGTGTGCCTAATTTTATATGGCCGATATTGACCGCTTCAAAATCTAATCTGCTAAATACATGAATACACATTATAATTCCTGTGATTTGCTAATGTTTTTCTGAAATTATTTCCGTTTAATGGAACATTTAACCAAATAAAACGACAGTATTATTCCTGTTATTATTATTAGAAACACACCAATTACGCTTACTTGCTGAGTTTCTGAACACAAGTTAGCAGACGACAAGTAGTACACATATGATATGAAATGTATTACTCATTGGCATTTTGTCTTCTCGGGAAATAAGAGATGAACCGCGAGTTATGACATTGCTGTCAGCGATAATCTGTTCAGGTCAATGTGACTTTAGGGGGGGGGGGGTTGAGTATGACGTCATCCTACACGTCACGTAGTTGATTATGACGTCATATGATGGATGGATGTATACACTTGAAAGGTCCATTTATAAGAAAATACTCTTCCATACACCACAACATTGACGAAATATACGCGCTTGGGAAGGTGATCATACTCAACTTCCATAACCGTATAACCACCTGAGGCCTCAGCTGTCTTCTTGATTCAAATATCAAATATTAATTGTCTGAATACAAAGTACGAGAAAGGTTTCTGACGTGAAGTTTGAAAGCAATACGCGTGTACGTTGTTGCTCTCTAATGCAGAAACAGTTTTCAGCTAAGTTGTTGTCAGAATTGATTACAAGGTATTCTAGTAAACTAGACATCTAATTGCAACTAATATTGTACTTAGTCTCCACCAGTTCCCGCCATATATATATCCTACAACATCCGGGCCTAGCGACATAAAGGCATCTGCTTGTCTCAAATATATATCAACTGGCATAACGCTTTAATTTGTTCAATGGCATGCTTAATTGACCTTTCCAATTTTATCCATCTATCATATGACGTCATGTGGCGTAATATGACGTCATAACCAACTACACGGCGTGTAGGATGACGTCACAATCTTGACGCCATGAATGACTCGATATATCCCGTCTTTAATGCGTAATAGTCCGACACATTTTACGAATTGTATGTATTTACCATTTAATACACATTATGTTGAATATTTTAGGCAGCGACAACACACAGTCAAATTAGTTTCAGAATATTCAACGGAGTTCCCTGTATAGTTTTCTGGAAATTTATTGTCAAGAAGTCCATGGATCGATTTAGGGATCATTCAGGGATCGATCGATCCCAACACGAGCGATAAGAAGGCGGAGCTTAACTAGCGATGGGCGGGGAATAGCTAAAACTGGAAAGGTCCATTGCTCCACTCTGTAATGTACAGAGGATATGTGCTCGAACATATGATACTCATATTAATGGAAAGTTCCAATTGAAATATGCAACTGAACTACATTTGTTATGTTTGTGGGGTGGGGTGGGGGTGGGAGGGGTGGGGGAGTTGGGAGAAAATGAAACTTCAGTGGGTTTTTATATTGTTATAATACTGCAGACATACACTACGGCCTCGCCTCTGAGAATAATGAGAAAGAAGCTATACATGAACATAAGAATAAGGTAAGGAGAATGATGTACCTTATGTATGTACGTCATGTGTGCAAATAAATAAAGTAACTATTGTACAATCTAGCAATCTAGATTCCTTGAATGCAGAACTAAGCTCCGCAATTTCAATGCCAGCCAGATGCCAACTGTTCGTATGTGGATATTTCAACTCCAAGACGGGTAAACTCGACAATGCATACACGAATTTAGGACTCGGCTTATGCATGCGTCACATGGAGAGGGCACACACACAACGACAATAGAGATGCACCTGTAGCATTCCTTAGTTCCGATGGCATATTTGACACGAATGTGGCTTTCAAACACCCGGACAACATGGACAGAACACATTGATTATCACACAGGTCCAACAGTCTCTAACGCCACACCATTAATCTTCAACCAAATAGACTGCATTCTATGAACTTCGTTATGTTCGTTTCTATTCCTATGGAGGTGCAGACCTCAATTATGAGCATAAGCCAGTCATTATAACCCTTTAGATGAGCCTGCAATGCCTAATCTATAAATAGCATAACGCACACGAATTTAGAGTAACCTACAACCTAACCAACATTCATCAGTGGCACTGACACCCAAATGCCACACAAAAAGGGGTGCGGGGAGCAGATAGTTAACATTGGCATCAGCTCCGATCTAAACGAAGCCTGATCCAAAATATTCAAATGCATGACATCCTCAGCTACCAGTTCGATAACAGTACTAAAACAAGAACCGAATTAGGTACACTGCTGCCGATGTAGTAGCGGACCATCGGCAGAGCAGACAGCGCTACGGCTGCGCATCTATTAAAGCTGCCAACATGAAAGCTACGTAGGAACGCAATAACATTCTGCCCAACATCAGGGAATGCTTAAAAGAGCTTGCTATTCAACAAGCAGACTCCATAGCAGATAGAATCATTGCCACGGATGCTTCGAGCAACCTGAGCCCGGAGAGTTAGAGACTACACACAACCACTCACTATACATAACTCTGAAAGATCAGGACTGACCATGGGAAAGCTGATACAATTTGAGCAGCCGACCCAGACCATTATTAACACCAAATAAAAGAGCATAAGTTGGGAAGGCACTCAACGCCTCTGACAATGGACGTGAATACGGGCATGAACTATTCAAATACGCTTGACATTATCTCAAATGCGATCACTTACCTAATTAGTGCAGCTTTTATGCACCACCTTCCCATCGTCACAATAGGACAAAGCACTCTTATCATGCTACCCAAGCTGAAGATGCATATTATATTTTATCCAATGCTACTCTATCTCAGATCCGAGACAAGACTGATGACTTTACAGGGTCAAGCCAAATTGGCATTAAACATGGACGCAGCTGCGCAGACACTATATGGCCTCAACGCATGCTTGTCTCAGTACTCATGCCCAAACACTGGGATTTCCACAAAATGTCAGGAGCGTTCGACGCAATTAAACGCTCAAAGATCCTAGATGTACTATGCCAGGCTAGTTGCAATGAAGATGTACAATGTCTAGTGAGACGGCTGTTTGCTGCAAACACCAAGCTGAGTCAAGTCAGAGACGTCTGCAGAGTTTGAGCCATGATTCGGCTCCTCACAGGGAGATGGTCTATCCCCTGTGCCTTTGACATGTTACCCTGCTGCTGCATTGGCGCCTCTGCGGGAAAATTCAACAAAACCAAACCCGTCAGCATTTATACTGCGTATGCAGATAGGGATGGAATATGTCAAGGATGAGAACTTCTTAGACCTGGAAAAGAAATCCTTTGAAGAACTACATGTACTCATAATAGCTGCGAGAAAATTAGGAATATCTCTTTATGAACTAATACGCAACATAATTCATCCACATATAAACATTGACAAAGCATGAACTAAAGAAAATGATGATCCAATTCGTGGTGGTGAACCATGGATGAAAGGTAAACGCCTGGGATCACGGCCCTGCAGTACTGTTGGCATTGATGCACGGCCCGCCATGTGGAACATAGCTTTCCAGTTAGTCTGAAAGCTAAGGATGCGTGGATCAAAGATATCCATGGCCAAAGGATTACGTCTATACAACGCAACATGTGTATCATTGGTGCGGCACAGGTATAACATGTAGTCAGCTCCAAAACCAGCTCTATACAAACGCGATGTCTAACACCGCACACGCTTCCGCCCTATCGCTGACAACCAATGGCCAGACAACACAATGTCCAATGCACTATGCAGGATGTGATACAAGAAGGAATGATTGCAGCTGAGGGATTTTTCTACTACAACAGCCGCAGAGTACAGTCAGCATGTATACATACATAATCGACCCAATCTGCTTTAAGCATTCTTGTATAACACCAGCATGTAATCGCATTAATAATCTCATGTTTTTATGGGAAAGACTGATAATGCAGACAACTGGGCGTTATCAAGGCTGCTTTGTTGGTTACTTGACCATCAGAGACCATTAGCACGGCCGCGATTTAATATCGTCCAGTTTGACTCAAGGAAAAATTGCAATAGATGCATCTTCATGATATATTAAAAAATATAAATTTATAGATTCGGTGAAACATGGTGATCATTTTTTTTATGTTGGGTTGATTTGTCGGTCAGTTGGTTGGTAGGTCCATCGGTCAACCAGTCAGTTGTTCAGCCGGGTGGTTGGTCAGTCAGTCAGCCATCGGGTATTCAGTTGATTTGTCTGTCGGATGATCAGTGGGTCGGACAGTCGATTAATCGATTCATATAATTCAACAATACTTACCAATGCTGTTCATCGGATCCGCCAGCACTGTCACCACCAGATCAGAACATGTCAGATGTATCACGCTAACGTGCAGGTCATCGGGTAAAACACATGTGGTCGTAACAATTATGGCAATGAAGATATTACCCATAGTTCCTATGACTGCAGCGACCACTATAACAAACATCACCAGAACGGCCAGCTCATGCCGAGATCATATGAAATTCATATTCTTGGAACGGCATCCATAATCATATTGACAGAAAATTGTTGCAGTCTGTCTAAAATCGGCCATGTTAAACTCTTGGGTTGACGTTATCATTAAAATTCCAAATTTCGGCTTTTGGTTCAAATCGGGCATCCATGAAACTAATTTGACTGGAAATATTACTATTCACAAAGTAGCAACAACTTTCAGTTGAGTAGTATATGACGTTTGGGAAATACCGTTTCACAGCGCCTAGTTCTTTTTTCTGATTCACTATAAACTCATCGAAGCGTTCATAGAATTGAGAAATGTAAAAATATTTTGATAGAAATTTTGCAGTCTGAAAATATAATTGATCACTTTCGTAAGACATGCTCTCATATGAATATCTAATATAAGAGGAGAAGAATTGTTCCAGTGTCCTAATAGCAATGTAACTATGTAGCCAGGCTATTGATTGTTTTGAAACTAATTTGCCAGAAAGATGTTGCTCTCATTGGCAGTCACGTTAGTTTCAAAATATTCAACAAAATTTGTATTAAATTGTAAATATGTGTTATTTATTTCTGTCCATCGCGTTTAATGAGTTACTAAATTAGATTAACACATTTAAGAAGAAACTGTGTACTAATTCTCTTTTGAGAAACCTTGCATGCCATTATCCGTTTTTTTAACGTGCCATTGATCTTCGCCATTATCATTAACCATCTGCTTACAGGTGTGCACAATTTCCAGGCGGGGAACCATTATATGATTTATTACGCTCCGACTACTAAATGAATAAGTGCTGATATTAACAACAGATACACAGGAATATCGTTACACTCGTTTGACTGAACGAGGCGGCACCAACATTCGGTCAGGTTGTTACCAAAATAGCGAGGACAATTTCAGATATTAAAATTGTGGTGTCACGAACTTTCCAGAACTACATAGAGGTTAATAATTCTGAAGTGCCTGCATTATCTCACCACGCCCGTTGATTAGCTGGCCATTCTGTTCCAGGGACAATAGCGTGAACCCCTGATTATATTACTAGTACAGCGAAAGTTGTGACATTGTCGCACTGGTAACTAATATCCTGTCCTGAGCATCTAATGTTTGGGGACAAACAAAAGCTACACAGAGACGCGCGAGTGACGCTGCTATATTACCAATGTCATTTGTGTATGTGGAGAACTCACGTCGATTTTGTACATCGATTTGCTTTGCCATCTTTCGTTTTATATCTGACAGCATTCCAGCTACACTATTAGGTCAGGCTGAGAGTGAGGTCAGTGCAAACTGGAAAGGATTTTATCTGAACTTAATTTTTTCCTACAAGGACCATAACGGATAAATACAACCCTATTGCGCTTATCAAATATGTCCATTGCCAGTTTTGACACTCAACGAAGTTATTCATATAATGGAGAATGACTAACAAAAATATAAACATACATGTACTTCCAATGCAATCAGAGTAGACTGACATATGACAACTCAAAATGTTGTTTCATAGCCCTCTACGATTTCTTATAAGCTATATGCAAACATCAACATGAGGAATTGACACGATTTTTTTACATTGTGTTAATCACAACAATGCACAGTTGTACAATTTTAATCAATGGGAAGTATCGGTGCCGTTTAGACCTCTTGTGATCTAATGGTCTGTCTGATTTGCTTATAATCATAGAGGGCCCTATAACGGGCATTTGTGGTCAGTCATTTCCAATGTTTCTGTTTAATAACGGACTGTGAGAAACAAAAATCCTGAATCTGAAATCTGTTAGTCTGTCTCAGAATTACGTTCACTTTATGTTTGCAATTGATCTCACACCAATTATTTCCGGGGAATCTGATGGTGCCGACTGGTTTGTGATAAAACTTGCACAAGGTCGTGTAACACACCTTTTATTACGGTAGGATGAGATCACAATGATTTAGACAATTTAAGTGTGTAGTCACATGTATTTAGGGATGCCCAGTTTGTAGAAACCATTTTCAAAATCCATAATGGCCACCAAAGTTTCCATCCGCCTTAAGAGGTGGGACGGGTGGGGCCATGATGAAGATAGGACTTTCTAAATATTGACCGATTTAAAGAATTTAATAGTGTAGTCACGTGTGTTTAGATATGATTAGTGTGAAAAAAACAATTTTTCGAAATTCAAAATGGCTACCATATGGCATACAGTTTATGTTCCACTCAAAAACAAATAGTCCAAATTTGATCTATCTCACCGCCCTTCTACTGAAAGCAACAGTTTGTATGATCCTTTGCTCGTCTACTCTGGTTATATCAAATGTTGTTTCATTCGTCTTAGCCATTCGACTTAATATGATTGGCCGCGCTCTTGGCCAAATCTGACACAACGTGTATTTGGTAACTGCAGGAGTGCTCGATATGGTAAAACATTTTGCTTTCATCACAGTGGCCAAAATTTAAGCTAAAATAAAATTCCCGTCCGTTGTGCGCTTACCTCATTCTCAATCTGGTCTATATGATCGATTTTCAAGAGGAAAATAGCAGATTTCTGGGCTATAAGCACTTGAATGGTTAAGACTAAATTACGCGAGACAAACGAACACATTACATTCTCAAACGATTCAACCGTCCTGAGTTAAAGCCAACCTAAAATGTATCTACAAGGTACGCGGGCGAAGCCGCTTAACCAGTGTTGATAGTCATGTAGCAGCAGTGATGACGACGACGAGGACGTCGTGGTGGTGGTGGTGGTGGTGGTAGTAGTAGTAGTAGTAGTAGTAGTAGTGGTAGTAGTAGCAGTAGTAGTGACAGAAACAGCAGCAGTAGCAGAGATTAGCTGTTGTTGCTGTTGTTGCTGCTGCTCCGCTGCCGTTGATGCTGCTTTTGTTGTTTTAATTATTGTTGTTGTTGTTGGTGGTGGTGGTGGTGGTGGTGGTGGTGGTGGTGGTGGTGGTGGTGGTGGTGGTGGTGGTGGTGGTGGTGGTGTTGATATTGTTGTTGATGTTGTTGTTGCTGCTGTTGTGGTTGTTGTTGTTGCGGCTTCTGCTGCTGGTGTTGCTGTTGTTGTTGTTGCGGCTTCTGCTGCTGGTGTTGCTGATGTGTGTCGTTGTTGTTGTCGTTGTTGTTGTTGTTCTTGTTGTTGTTCTTGTTGTTGGTGTTGTTTCTGGCTTACGGCTCTTCAGTGTTATTGTCGTGCGCATTATATCTGATTCTAAGGTTATTCGTGTGAATATCGTTGTTGTCTATACAGTTAGTTGTTATCGATAATGGTACATCATTTTGATAAAAGTCCCTAATAATACTAAACTGTTGCAGTTTCCCTATATTTGAGAGTTTGCGTAGATTTTATAATCTGAATATATTTTGGTCCTCGACTGTTTTTAGAACAGTCTACAGACCGTTTGTAATACTCTGTATTTGTGGGTTATACCAGATGACATTACAATACGCCAGTTGTGGGATGGTGAATGCGCGGTATTGTGTGTTTATTAGGTATAAGATTAACATTTTGAATTACACCAATGTATTGTTGTTGCTAGTGTTTCTATTGATAACTGAGGTGTACATTGCAGATTATGCATATATGTGGACAATGAGCTGACCACGATGTGTACTAAGCATGGCTATGGAGTTCTCCGCATGACGTTCATTTCATGCTATGTAATGGAGGACTTCGATCTGTCACTCAAGTAGCTGACGTCAAAATGTATCACATGTTAACTGATATCACAATCAAACTGACGCAGCTCGGCCACAAGACTAAAACTAACATTTGTCACACTAGTGTACGAATTTTATTTTTGAGGATTTTACAATTTAATAAACGTTCTGTGGACTAATCTGGCACTAATTTTACTGGGAGTTGCTGCTGTCATAAGCAGCAACAGTTCACCTAGGCTAAGTTGTTTTAAAATATTCAACAGCTTACATTTATAAGCTTACAGTTTAGATTCTGGGAATCCTGGTTTCAACGTTTCAACTCAATTCCGACATACATAAATATGGGCGGAGTTGGGGCATATCTAGACGTGTATTGCTCTAAAGGGCGTAGGCTCTGATTTTAGCGGCTATAGCTGGGCATTCATAGTAATGCTGTTTCGCATGCATGCATCAGCAAACATGTAATCAGGAAGCGCTAATTCTAACGGAGAACAATACAAATCCATATATTTTAGAAAGTGACGTAAGCCAAATTGATCTGAATTATATCAACGTGTGCGTTCATTGGATGAAAATAAAAATGGCAGTGCTATTGTTAACAAATTGATAAATAGATAGCTCAATTAGAATTAGGTTCACTCATAACTCTATTATATAAATTGACTCTGGGGATCACATTAATAATGTTACACTCTGCTCGCCAATGGACATGATTAAAGTGCAATACAGTAATTAATAAACGTTATTAAATAGGCTTCTGTGTTTATTAATAATTGATGCACCCAGTTTATCGATCAATCGCACCGAGTCATAATCAACTACGCCATATTTAGGCTGTATTCATAATCATTGACGCCATGAATGACGCGATTTGGTTAGACACAAGCACTTAATAGTCCGTCAAGTTGTACGAATTGTATGTCTTTGCTATATATTAAACGTTGTCTTGAATATTTTGAAACTAATTTGACTCAGTACTGTTGATGTCATAGGCATCGACGGCACCCAGTAAAATTAGTTTCAAAATATTCAACTGCTTCCCTGTATAGTATTCTGGAAATTGAGATTCAAAGAGTGGAGTGATCGATTGACCAAACACGGCCAAAGGTTGGGTGGAGGTTAACTAGAGATGAGCAGGGCATAACTAAAACTGGTGTCCTCCATTGACGAATGAATTCAAATCGGCTGAAGCAAGACACTATGAGACGAAATATGGAGAATTCGACTACTCATCGCCCGATACTTGTCCAATCAGAAAGCTGCACTGCGGTAGATACATGACAGCGCTGTCCAGAAATTGAGTACACAAGCCATGAATACCCACTTGATGCGGATCGGTGCCGAGTCAATCGCCCCGAAGTTAAATGAGGTCACATCCGCCAAGCCAGACCTTCCTGCAAAGACGGATGAGAGGAAATGCTAGATAAATATTCTAAATTGTATTTTATTTTCTTATAAAGCATGCACAAAGGAGAAGCATGTGAACTGTGATTTCGCGTGTGTGTGTGCGTGTGTGCGTGCGAGCGTGCGTTGGATGCGTGGGTGAGTTGGTGAGTAGGTGGGTGGGTGGGTGTGTGGCTGGGTGTGTGTGTGTGGGATTGTATGTGTGTGGGTGGGTGGGTGGGTGCGTGTGTGGGTGGGTGGCTGGGTGGGTGGGTGGGTGGGTGGGTGGGTGAGTGAGTGAGAGTGAGTGAGTGAGTGAGTGAGTGAGTGAGTGAGTGAGTGAGTGAGTGAGTGAGTGAGTGAGTGAGTGAGTGAGTGAGTGAGTGAGTGAGTTGGTACGCGAGAGGAGGAGCAAACAGGCCAGGGTGGTAGGTATGCGGGTGGTGGGCTGATGGCGGGATAGCAATTGAGCGAGCATGCTAGTGAGTGAGGGAGTGAGCGAGCAAGCGACTGACCGATCGACCAACTGGCCGACAGACAGACTGCCTGGATGAGTATGTGTGTGTGTGTGTGTGTGTGTGTGTGTGTGTGTGTGTGTGTGTGTGTGTGTGTGTGTGTGTGTGTGTGTGTGTGTGTGTGGTGGTGGGTTGGTGGGTGTGTGTGTGTGTGTGTGTGTGTGTGTGTGTGTGTCCACGCTTAGATACCTGTACTCCTGAACGGCAGACGGTATGAGGTGTTTACTCTACTTGTGCTCCTGGCCACGTTATCAACTGTGAAAATATCAATAACATTATGTTGGCATTATGATCTGCCCATGTACACCATCGGGCATGCTAGTGAATGAGTGAGTGAGTGAGCGAGCAAGCGATTGACTGATCGACTGACAGATCAATCGCCCAACCGAGTATCCGACCGACCAACTGGTCGACTGATGACTAATCGACGGACAGACCGTCCGACCCACTGACCTACCAACCGACTGGGTGACTGAATGAATGCGTGTATCCGCGCTTAGATACCTGTGCTTCTGAACGTCAGACTGTATGATGGGTTTCCTCTACTTTTCTTCACGGCCACGTTATCAACTGTGAACACTTAATAAAAATCAATAACATTATTTTGGCATTATAATCTGCACATATACACCATCCTTTAGCAAAACATACATACCATATATTGCATGTCCATACATTAACCCTGCCAATATTCATACCAATACATTGTTCGTCGGTCCCTCACCATAACAGTTCATGATACGTGATCCCATAACATACCTATCCATTTCCGCTCCAAATGCCCATACAATTATAGCCATACATTTGCTATGTTAATGCCCCCATATATACGCTTTGTCATATCGAAGCATACACAACGACTTAGCTACATCTATCCTATCAGATCAATATAATCCGCCACTCAAGTATATGACGTCATGATTAATTAAATCACACGTAGGCTGATGTCACAAACAAAAGATGTAAATAATGACGCATCTAAGTTAGCCACGAACGCTTAAGGGAAGCTAATCTCATCTCAGATCTTGTATTGCACCTATAGATAATGGTTATAGAGTCCATATCATTCATATTCTACCACATTCCGTTATCTGTATCACAATTATCTGCTTTGTAATATCGCGGAAATATTGAACAGTGATCGCCACCATTTTGCCTCCCTGAGCGATGGAGTGTGCTGTTATGCAAGTGTTATTGGATTCCATTCTTTATTATGTAATACCTATCCAGTTGAATATTTTGAAACTAATTTGACTGGAAGTTGTTGTCAACTTAGTTTCAAAATATTCAACGGCTTACCTGTATAATTGCTTCTATACTAAATTGCCAAACCATAGCTAGCACCTCTATGCCCGAGCGCATATACCTAGGCGGGCATGCTAGTTTTTTCCGATTGGTTGAAAAGTAAATCATGACAGCCATCATAGGGTGTAGAAAGGTATCAACATTTAGCCACTAAAGCCTGAATATCTTTCTTTAGTGTCATGATAATAAGTTTAAAATTGCTTGCATAGTTTATGAGTGGCATGTTAGATCACCTGATTAGCTATCGAAAGATGGGCTTAGTTATCCTTTAATAGCCCCTCACGTGCACCAATACAATATACGTTTACAGTTTATTCATCCAGCATATGACATCATAATTAACTAGGTGACGTCTGGAATTACTTCATAACCAATGAGGTCGTGCAGGATATACATACGTTCGTCGCCAATACTTAGTTTATGACGGACTATGCTTTGCTAGACGAATTGTATGTATTTACCATTTAATAAACATGCTGTTGAATATTTTGAAACTCTTTAGACTGGGAGCCGTTGCTGCCCTAGCCAGCAACAGCACTCAGTTAAATAGGTTTCAAATATTCAACAGCTTACCTGTATAGTTTTCTGGAAATTGATAGTCGATCGATCCCAGCACGTTGCTTAGCCAAAGATGGGCTGGCACTGGAAATGCTCAATGTATTTATTTGATGGATGTAATACTTAATAAAGATTATGTTGAACATTTTGAAACTAATTTGAGTGGACGCTGTTGCGTAATAGGTAGCAAAAGAATCGAGTCAAATTAGTTTCTAAGTACTCAAGAGCGTATATGTATAATTACCTTGATATTGGGATTCGGGGAATTCAGGATTCGACTGATCTCGACACGGACTAATCATGGGCGGGGGCTTAGCTAGATATGGGCTAGATATGAATGTGGATTCATCCATTGGTGCATGCATTATTTAATTGTTAGATCAATTAAAAAGTGAAGTGTTCTGAGTATGACGTCATACGCATGCCTGACTATATTGGTTTACGGGAACGAGCTTAATCTCTGTTAAATGGCCTGATAATGGTATATGAGTATATGCATTCTCTCTGGAAATGATTATTTATGTGGGTATTTTATAATATATTGGTATGGGCAGAGTAAATGGTGCGTCGCCGTGCATGATATATGTTTGCGTGTATGGTATATGAGTGTGCGCATGTTAAATTGATAATTATATAGAGGATCTGAAACGAGGTCTCATTCCATATCACTATTATCAACCGAGTCGGGAATTATGGCATTGCACGAGCTTTGGCAAGTGTCATGTGATAATTTTGGATGGGGTTGATAATAGTGATTTGATGTGGGGTCGAGTTTGAGGTTCTATTTCTCAGCGACATAACGTATCCGTTGTGTTTACATTTTTCTCGTCGTCATCGCTAGGGAACATTCGCTGTGCCACAGGCCCGGTGGGATTATTACGCATTATCTAACCAATGGATGTTTTTCATACGCGTTATCCAACTAAAGAAACCCTTTTGAATATTACATGTGTGTTCATCATTCGTATGGCCTTAGATACGAGATCGGGAAAAGAACCTCGGGCGTATTGAGTAGCCATTGGCGTAGTGATTTCCTCCAGAATATGGTGGCAGTATTCGAGCGAATTTAAACTTAAAAGGGCACGGGAGGTACTCTCTTCATATTATCCTACGTATAACGAGATGATATAAAGTCTTTAGTAGTCCGGATGGCGAGTAGTTAACATAAACATAGTCCCTCTTAAGTTGTCGTAAAATTATACTCTGTCACACACAGAATGAGGTCAAGAATGTGCTGACATTGCGTAGATGCTAATATCACACAAACTACGGGATGGATCGAGTCGATTTTAATGTCTGTATCAAGCTAGTGATAGAGAGGTTAAGATGGTACCAAAATCAATACGAGCCACAATGTTGCTTTTACAGTCCACTACGGTGATAGTCTGTCTTGTCTCCGAAGTGGAGTCTTTGAAACAGTCTAGTCGTTATGATGACGTAATAAAATAGCCCGTCAATACATTAGATGTATATTCTCGAAGAAGCCACGCCCCTATTTCAGATTGGTGTGTTCATATCCAGAAATAGTAAAAATTCTGAAAGCCATAATTATATGAGAAATGACTGTGTGTGCATCAAAGACCTGATCTGTGATGCCTTGTCTGTCTTGCATATGTGTTTTTCAATACACTATATTCCTGGCTGCCGAGAGAAGCTCACTTAAGCTCTACTGGAGTAAGGTCGAGTATGGCATTATATAGCAACGCATATGCCCTTGAAGGCCCTGAATGCAAATAAAATGAACTTACACTTAAACTTGGAGAACCTTTGCAATATTGCCGACATGCTAAGCTGTCCATGAGCTAAATAAGTCCACGGTTTGTGGGTGATACTTAAAGAAGGCAGCCATACAGGTAAGCTGTTGAATATTTTGATACACATTCGAGAGGAATCTGTTGATGTCATATGCAACAACAGCTTTCAGTCAAATTAGTTTCAAAGTATTCATCACAGGCCCTGGCCATACCATATTGACAAAGCTAACGATAAACGATACCCATTATCGTTATGAAACAGTTACCATAAAATCATAATGCAAGCCGGCAGACCACAAAGCTACCAATAGCGATAACTATCCCCTGAGAAAGCCGTATTGTGCGAAATCTTTGAAGAGCTATTTTCTGATATGACCAACTGTGTGATAATGATATGACCAACGTACGCGTTTTCAAAGTTCAGATTTTGAGTTTAGTAAATCATTTACATTTATATTTCAGGATTCGTTAATCCTATAGAAACTAAACTTGGATACGTGGTTACCTATAGCTGTTAAGATCCGGTGTGGTAACATTGAGGGCACACGGTCAAAAGTCAACGTCCCTGTGACAAAGAAGAAACAGGCGAGGCATTTAAGTCTGCGGAATCCTTGTTATTAGGGTTATCATTCTGGTGTGGCCACGCTTTACTGACCTATTCATTTGCATGCGGTTGTCAACACTTTATACCGGCATAGTACGTGGAAAATATGATTATTATATTACCTGTGCCCATCTTTGCAGGAGGTGTTGGTCTTTCAGTTGTTGCATGCTCCTGTAGAACATAGATACGGTATGAAACAATATCAAGAAAATTTACATGATAGATTATCTTCCTACTGGGTCGGTGTGTATGGAGATGGTGGTGCATGAGTGTGAGTGGACGTCGTGATGGGTATTTATGGATGTGGTGGTGGGATGGTTCTAGAAAAGATGTTGCTAGGGAAGAAATAGTTGAGTTACGTATTTAACCCCAGAATTCCCACAATCTCAAGTTCACGGTAAATATCCCTATAGGATGTTGGATCTTTTTGTAGTAATTTGATAGGACCCTGGTGAGTTTTCAAAAGTATTCATTCGCTTGGCCTACAAATGGACATCCTCAAGACCACTGCATATGACGGTTCTGATCGGCTTCACCATGAAAATAAGCACACATATTTTGAGAGTATATTAATAGATGCATACGAAATAAACTGTGTAACTGCTCATGCTTCTGCACATGCTGATTAGTGGGAGGCAACGGCCTATATAGTCTACACTATGTAACTAACCTTTTCCAACAAAAAGTATGCAAGTAGTTCCTTAGTTCCATTTGCTCCAGTCAGCGTAAATGTGAATGTTGACGACATCACTTCTAAGACAGCTGCGAAATTAAGTACACATGCTTAGCGCGTTAAATATGTACGGTTGCAACTTACAATAACAATGATAGTGACATAAATAATAATAGTGATGGCGCCTATGCTGACGCTTTTGCCAACGATATGGTATGAAATTACAAAAATGTAATTTAATGTGCCACACTCAGTTGCATTAAGTGTCAAACGACAAGTGATGAATTATATAAAGATTTGTTCCAGGCCTTACTTTTCTACAGTAAAAACAATAAACAATGAGCTGCTTATGCCGCTACTGCTGCTACACAGGTTGCTGGAACTGCTGCTGCTGTTAGTACTACTACAACTACTACTACTACTACTACTACTACTACTACTACTACTACTACTACTACTACTACTACTACTACTACTACTACTACTACTACTACTACTACTACTACTACTACTACCACCACTACTACTACTACTACTACTATTACTACTACTACTACCACTACTACTACTACTACTACTACTACTACTACTACTACTACTACTACTACTACTACTACTACTACTACTACTTCTACTACTACTACTACTACTACTACTACTACTACTACTACTACTACTACTACTATTCTCCCCTGCCTGTCCAATGCATTCAGTCACCTCACTTGTCACATTACTTTTAACAGTCGCGAAGTATTGGCAGTTATCTGACACCAAATGTTACTCATTGCTTCATGCTATAAGGAAACACAGAGTGTCCAATAATTGGATCAAATCTGTCACTCAGGTAGGTGGCGTCATAATCAATTACGCCACTTAATATATGACCACAGGATCGAGAAGACGTAGTTCCGTAGCTAAAATCGCAAAGTCCGTCACGATTTTATTAAGAATTGAGTGCCTTTGGTGAATTTACAATGTAAATAAACATTATGTTGAACGATTTTAAACTAATTTGGCTGGGGTCTGTTGCTGCAATTGGCAGCAATGGGCCTCAGTCAAATGAGTTTCAAAACATGCAACAGTTTACGTGTGCCTACTTTGAACTTTTGATTCTGGAATTCAGATATGAAAGTTTCGAGTCGATTCTAACACACGCAAATGCGGGCAGAGTTTAGATAGAAGTGGATCCTTCTATTACTAAGCTCGTCAGTAGGCAGTGTAAATAACATATCTTATTACTAATACACCTTCTTTCTCGTATCCTCCAAGACCCACGCGTTCTACCTTGATCAAGATCAGGCTTTGCCATGTGTGTGTTACTAATCAACATGGTTTGCGACAAGTCTGCTGTCGGTCACTCGCTCTTTCCAGCCCAGGCTGTCTCAAGCGGGAAGTACTCTTGACTGGAGCTCTGCGGAACCCAGCATGGTGCCCGAATCACAGACCGAAACTAGCCGGCTATGGGATTCCCTCGCCATGGCGAATCAAGTCGGTTCTCGATAGATTGTTGAAACACGTGTTTCTCCTCTTCCAGTTCTCATGCTCTGGTGCGGTGGATGGATACTTGTCTAAATATATTATGGATTCCCATAATTCCAATTTAATCATGAGACAGGTATGGTTTTGCATATTTTGAAATTAATTTGCATTCTGTGTCAAAACAACATATGTCAAAAACACGACCCAGTCAAATTAATTTCAAAATATTCAACAGAATGCTTATTAAAATATATATTAAAAAACAACATAAAATTCGTAGACTTTCGTGATTGTTTCTTTTTCGATTTTCATAATGGAGCCGCGTGATTTTAATTGTAGCGCCAGCTAACATGTGTCGCTTGGTTTTGTAACGGTTCTTTGTTATTGTCACTTGTGGACACAGATTTCCGAAAAGCGACGATGGCGAAGATGCTAAGGATGCACAAGTTCAGGAAAAGAAGGAAAAAAGAAGAAAATTAGAACATGTGCAAGATCAAGAAGACGAAAGTATCGATGCGAGAACTATAGTCAACGTATGGATGCCAACTAATTAATGTATTTTCTACTTACTAGAGATAGAGAAATATTCTCTGAGTCGGAAATGGTCGGAATGTTATTGTAATTGAACACTGGGAAGCAGCTATTTGGCTATTCCGAATCTGCCCGGTTTCTGAAGCATAGTCATCGATTGCAAGCTCCTCCCCGCAATTCGCTAATTAAGGTATAAAACAGGAGAGAGTAATAGAATATTTACGGTTATATGCGAACTGTATCGTTATAACGCATAGTTTAGTCGCCGAGATGCGTCCTGTGACGCCGCTTATGTCGAATACCATTAGACGATGACGACCATGGCAGCGGCGACGACGACGACGACGACGACGACTACGACGACGACGACGACGACGACGACGGTCATTGTGAGATGATGATGATGGCAGTGGTGTTGTGATATTGGTGTAGGTCTAAGTGCTGATGCTGATGTTGGTGCTTGTGTTGTGTTGATGTCGGTGTTGGTGGAAAAACATGTACATACTGGTAAATATTTTGAAGCCAATTTTACTGGAAGCTGTTGCTTCCTATTGCAGCCACATCTTCCAGTCAAAGCAATTTCAAAATATGCAATACCTTACCTGTGAATTTATAAAATTGAGATCTGGGAATTTGGGGATCGAACTGCTACGCAAATTCTACCCATGTGTGTGATTGGTATCACATATACGCGGTGTGTATGAATGGCTGTGTATGGACTATGGAAGAGAAAAAGGTAAGCTCTATATGACGCTATGTCCTGAATTCAGTTCCAGGTTCAAATGTATACTATTTTCCAGATTGGAAAATCAGAGTATCTGAATCTATTTTGGATCCGGATTTGGCTCTAGGAAACAACATCGTGCCATAGTTAATTACGAAAGAATGCGTACTCCTCTTGAAATGTTTAATCTTTTGTATAAATCCTGGACAAATATCCAGTTCTTGTCTTTCGCTGGTGGTCTCGCCGGTGGTGGAACGAAGATGAACCCGTCCATACAGCACAGAAACAGATATGCCACGAATGTCAATGACGTCATCTGGGAAAAATGTGTGAGCTTTCTTGTGTTAACTTAAGCCATTACTGGCGTATCATGTCCAACACGGTATCTGCAGTGGTCTTGAGCAGTGCCCATTAGCAGGCCAAGAGAAAGTGATTTTTTTACAATTGTACCACTGAAATGACTGGCCCTCAAACCGAGCCAGTAATTTTAGTGCTAAACTGTCAACACTAGTCGTCTCTCATTCTGCAAATGAACACTGACTAAACGAGAATTTCAATGGATGATTCTAGGTTATCCATCTGTCATATAGTGCCATAATCCACTACATTGTTTGTAGGATTACCTCATAATCAATAACTTCATGAATGGTGTAGCTAGGTCAGTCATGATCACTTAGTTGATGACGGACTAAGCGTTGCTGTAGCAGCCGCATCCTGTCAAATTAATTTCAAAATATTCAACAGCTTACCCATATAGTTTTCTGGAAATTGAAAGTCAGGGAGTTCAGGGACCGATCGATCCCATCACGGGCGATGTTTTGGTGGAGCTTAACCAAAAATGTGCAGCCCATAGCTAACGCTGGATTCCTCCATTAACGTAATTCCTAATGTATCATGGATAATGGCATGCAGATATATGCATTAATAAATAGGCTACCTAGAAGGAGTGATCATGTGACGTCATTGCAGCACGGCCATTACCTATGCGCATACATCTTCGGATACGCAACCTCATTTAAAGTTTCCTGTGTTGATAAATGCGTATTGCGATATTTTGAAACACCTAATAAAAATACAACAGCCTGCCATTATGTTTATTGTTTGTGACAGTTACCAAATTTCGCGGAGCCCTATACCAATGAAGTCGCCATTCAACAACCCTTAGCAACCTTATCCAAAGCCAATATAGTGTGTGGGTCCTCTCTCGGATAACTTTGAAAGACAGTGCCCTCAGCTAGTCTCTCTTGCAGTTGCAGTGGAAAATAATGACCCGTAGCTGGCTGTTAAATTATTTGTTTTAAGCTCAGTGAAGTTAGCTGGATATTGGATATTGGATAATGAATAATCAATCTCTCGCTACAGGATATTTAATATTGAATATCCCGCTACAGGAAATGATTATTCAATTTGCACCCATTTAAATATAATTACAATTTGTGGGTGGGTAAAAGTGAGGCTTTTCTTATTTATGCAGCTCACCATGGTCGTGAATACAGTCTCAAATTCGACTATTTGCAGCTGCTTGGGTGCTCAACAATATTGGTAAGGAAATACCATAATGTGATATTAACAAACCTTGCACTTGGCAAATGAAATTTAATGTTAACAAATGTAACATTCTTCAGTACATGCCCATCTTTAGCTAAGCTCCGCACACACAGTACCCGTGTTGGGATCAATCGATCCCTGCACTTTCGGTAAGTCAATTTCCAGAAAGCTATACAAATAGGCTGTTGAATATTTTGAAACCAATTTGACTTGACATGGCAGCAACAGCGCCATATAAAATTAGTTTCAAAATATTCAATTATTTTTATCAAATAGCAAACGCATACAATTCGTTTAACTTGCCATAATATTAGGTGTTTATGATGGAGAAAATCACGTCATTCATGATGCACTTGATTATGACGTCAGCGCACACGTCACGTTGTTGGTTATGATGCCATATTATTGACTGAGAAACCGATTTTCGAACAGGCTTAAGATACCCGGAGCCAGGTCGAGCAATTACAATTTAAAATCTAGCGACCGGTAGAGAGGTGCTTTGCTTTACTTTGCTTTGCATTTGTTTGATTTCATTTACGTTCAGTTGCCTTGCTTTGCTATGTGCGCGCGCGTGCTTGCGCCTCTGTGTGCGTCTTCGGACGCATGCCCGTGCGTGCGTCTCCTCCTGGGTTGACGTAAATCAAATTAAAAGAAGAGGGATTACTTTTTACAACGGATAAAATAAATGTATTTGAATTTGCTTGCTATGTATTTATCCTTGTCTGTGTGGAAGTGGGCGTGTCTGTTTGCCTGCCTACCTGTTTGTCTGCACGCCAGTATGCATGTCTGCCTGTCTGCATGCCGGCATGCATGTCTGTCTGTCTGCCTGCTGGTATGCATGTCTGTCTGTTTGCATGCGGGTATGCATGTCTGCTTGCTGGTATGTATGTCTGCCTGCATGTCTGCCTGCCTGCGGTATGCATGTCTGTCTATCGGTATGCCAGTATGCATGTCTGCCTGCCAGTATGCATGTCTGCCTGGTGGTATGCCAGTATGCATGTCGGTCGGTCGGTCGGTCGGTCAGACTTTACACTGAACAAACACATTGGCACAGAAATTTAATTAAAAATGTCTTTACCTAATTTTGTCCTATCGAGACCAAGCTTAGATTTACTTAGAGTGGTCCCGCCTTGAGATTGGTTTGGGTAAAGTGAACTAATTCATAGGTCGCTTCAACAGGTAACGGCGACACACACACGCCCGCCCGCCCGCCCGCCCGCCCGCCCGCCCGCCCACCCACACACACACACACACACGCACGAACGCACGCACGCGATTTTGCAGACACAAAATTAAAAAATGTCTTTAGGATATGATTTCAAGTTTCCCCATCATTGATTTTGGTTGGGATTTGATTTATTTAAGAATAGGTAGGGAAACCTTACATTGTTATCAGGACCTATTAGGTCTAACTTTGATCTTACTAGCAAACCTTTCAGGTTTGGATTTCTATTGTAGGCTATTACTGGTCATGCTTTGATCGGGTCCTTTAATTTAGATTGCAACTGTGAATATTCGTCTTTCATAGTTTTCGCTAATTCAACATTACGTCTATTGTATATGAGCTGAAATGGGATAATTTTCTTCTTTTGTGATACTCCTGAATCTACATTTATTCCAAATGGTGCTTTTGTTTGGCGTGTTCTAATCCAATGGCCTTCTCGTACATTGCTAAACGAACTCGTTTCTTCTTCACTATCGAAAGTCGGAATCTGTTCTATTGGCATAATTTCAAAATGATCCTCAGCTGTATGATCAGGAAGCTGGGAATGTTGAGCAATTGGTGTTTCTGCTGAGGTGTTAATATCAGAAACGTGGCGTCTAGCACGCACTCTAAATGCATTTTTGCGTTTCACCAACATACTGTTTCTGGCAATGGGCACACTTTATCAAATAGACCGGATAATATATTCATTTTTAGTTTGAAAGCTCAGGAATGGTTTTTGGTTTACATTATAGTTGTTTTCTTTGCATCTGTTTTGTCGCATTTAGAAACTGATCTATCGCACATGATTGGTGTGTTGTGTTTAATTTGGACAGATTCAAACTCGGGTCCGCGATGTGGTTTTAGATTTTCAAGCTCATTGCCGGTGTCTGCTTTAATTTCTCGAAGAAAACTGGCTGAATAGCCTTGTGCTCTCAAAGCATCAAACGGCGTAGAGCATGCATTATTCGGACTGTGCCTGATGCTAGAGTTTCGAAAGAATCTTATGATCTGCGATTTGATCAGACCTGCGATTTGATCATGTGTGTGGAGGATGAAATGATTTATTGTGAAGCAGCTGATATGAGTCTGTTGGCTTAAACATACTTTATATTCTAATTGTCCAAAGGAATCAAATTGAGGACCCTTATAGATTGTGAGATCTAAAAAGACAGCTGATGTTCCACTAATAGTAGCTTTTAGCTTGATGTTTGAATCTTGGTTATTTAAAATGCGAAAACAATCTCAAAAGTCTTCTTCTGAATGTTGCCAGCTTATGAAGATATCATATAGATATCTGAGGTAAAGAGGAGGCGTTTTGTTTGATTTCGTTAGTGCCACCTCTTCCCACTCTGCAACATAAATCGCTGTAAATTTGGGCTGAATCGTTTACCCATCAAGCATCCACAGAATTGAATGAAATTTTCACCATTGAATTGGAAATCGTTTCCTTTAAGACTTAACTCTAATAAGTTTAGAATTTCCGTATCTGGTCGATCTGGATCAAGAGATTTGACAAAGAAATTCTTAACAGCATTGACTCCAGCATCAATATCTCTATTGATATGCATAGCATCTATGTATAATGTGACTAAATATGCATCTTTAGGAACTGACAATTTGGATAATTTTGAAAGAAAGTGTTCTGTGTTATTGAGAAAGCTCTTGTGTCTATTAGCAATGGGCCTTAAATAGTAATCAATATATTCTAAAATGCCATAAGACTCACTGCTACAGTCTGAAATGATAGGGCGTCCAGGTTGTGCCAATGGATCTAACCAGACGCTGATTGGTTTATGGATTTTAGGCAAGATATAAAATGTTCGATTTTGTGGATTATTCTCACCTAGCAGATAGTTTAAATGTTTCTTATCGATGTACTTATCTGTATGCAATGAATTAAGTATTTCAATGAAATTTTGTCGGTTTTGAGACCAAATTAAATTATCAAGTTTTCTGTAATGCCTGGTGTTATCTAACTGCCATTTATCCTCGCGGATGTAGTTTTCCCTAGACATAATGACAGTTGCTGAACCTTTATCGGCTGGTTTTATAATAATATTCTGATTTCTACGCAATTTGTTGATAGCCTAACTATCGAAAAAAGAAATGTTCTGCTTATTGTTTGTAACTGTCAATGATCTGGCTATAGTAGCAACCGTTTTAGGGTTGCCTTAATATTGGCGTCAACTACACTATCTGGAGGGCCCCAGGCGTGTTTATCCCGTGAATGGTTTTGACTCTTCATTTAAATTTCGAAAATGATGGGATATTTTTACTGAATGACAAAAGCTAGCTACTTCAATAAGACATGTGTCTAAAAGCAAATCTAATCCTGTTTTTTTTATTTTGGAGTTGGTACAAAAGTAAGGCCGCGATCAGAATTGATTTTTTTTAGAAGGTCAGAGAACATAGTCAGCTGCTAGATTGACAAGGTTTGTTCCTAATCCTATGTTAGGGGAGTTATTGCTTTGTCCCAAATTTGCTTTAAACCAAGAACCATCAGTCATGGCATCAGAAATGTTGGGGATGGTCGTACCAATGTGGCAGTTGGACCTTGCTGATTCGTTGATACGCTTGAGACAGGACGGTTGCCTATCTGGCAAGCTTGCTTAAAAAACAGTTAATCTCAGCAAAGTGCAACTCCGCATTTGGAAAGCTGTTCTTAAATTATCGGGACCATAAATGGCTTGAGACCTTTGTTGGCTGTTAATTTTTTGAGTTGATGCCACTATTCAGGATGATCTTCTCCGGGCTAGGGCCACCCTGGTGTCGCATAGACATTGTTCTGAAATGTGATAATGCGGCACCAGGATAGCACACAGCATGGATGTCAGGATGGACGTACACGTCAATTCGTGTCAGATTAGAGGACCCTATCAGCAGAATCTGTTTTGTGATTCTGGGGATCCTCCATAAGCCCTTGCTATGGGATTGATGACGTTACTTGGCAAGCTTCCGAGCAGACAGGTTACTATCATTTTCCCTAGGCTGGAGATGAGGTAGGGATTGTGGAAGAAGAGCAGAAGAAGATGCAGGAGGGGAGGAGAGAAGACGATTATGTGGAAGAGCAGGAGGAGGGATTGAGGGAGGATATGCAGGGAGAGGAGGCGAACGAGGAGGAAGAGCAGGAGGCTGGATTGAGAGAAGAGAGGGAGGAAGAGGAGAAGCTTGAGGAGGAAGAGCAGGAGGCGGAATTGAGAGAGGAGAAGGAGGAAGAGGAGAAGATCGAGTCATACGATGACGAGGAGAAGATAGTGGAAGAGATGAGGAAAAGTTGCTAGGTGGTAGATTAGGTGAACAGTGTGTAACAACCTGACAACGGCGCACTGGAGGAGGATTGGTCTTTGGGAGAGCCGGCCATGACGTTGTTACATCATCAACACAGGGTACTGGTGTTGGTGATGTATACAGATTCGTCCGCTTGGAAGTGGTAGGCGAGGGTGTGAAGGTGGCTGTTGACCGTTGTCGTCTGTTAGTCATTGTGGAATGTGAAGCTGAACCTGAGCTCGGTATGGTACAGAGATCTCTATATTTTGCTCACCACTAGCTATTTCTGTCAAAAATTTCCAAAGCATTTGTGATTGTCGTTGTGGCCAATTTATTTCCAAAATGTTGCCTACACCATTTCAAGTGCTATGCCTTTGGCTCGGTATAGATCAAGCATTCCATTAGATTCAGCCAGCTTTACCTTTGCCTTTAATTTGTCCGATTTGGTTTGATAATGTTTGGTTAGATTTTCTAAGCAGCTATGAGCCCAAATTTGGTTTATCATGCTGGTCGATTTCAAAAGTGTGTCATCTCGTAAGGCAGGGCAGAAAAAACTAGTTCATCTTCTCCATTTTAATGTTGATGGAAGTCGGTAGAGCGTCTGATGCCAAATGCTCTCGTAAAAGACCATAGTGGCGCAAGCATTGCAACACAGGGACGTACATCTTAACCAGTCTCTGAATGGCCTGAACAGACTGGTTAGGAGCACTTTTGATTGATGAAAGTTTGGACGTTGGGTTGCCAGATTTGCGTCCTTTACCCGCTGGACCATTGAAATTTCGACAGATTTATGTCAAATTTAGCCAGACAAATTCAAAAAGGTTATATACCAAATATAAACTAGTGCGATGTGTTGAAACAATTTAGAAACTGAAAAATATGAACAATTAATACAAGATTATTATTATATATATACAATTAAAGCTTACACTGTCAATTGCTAGAGCGCTTTCGACGTAATGGTCTTCGTTATGCAGCGAAAAATGGTCTAATGTCAACTCACAATTCTTACATATTTATAGGAGAATTATTGCAATGGTGGCTACTGATTAACTATTAATTCAGTCTCTCCACAAAAGATCAAACCAAACCTGAAAACTTACTTTAGATTAATGTGCGCTTTGGGCGCTACTGAAATCTAACAGCTAATACAAAAGGCGTGATTGCTTAATTATATTGAGCTTATCTAATTGTAGCATGGGTTAGTATGCCTGTTATATATATTTTTTATCTTGTAGTCCAGTAGAAATCAACAGAAATATAGGCCAACCCGGACATTTTGTATAACAGACGATTTTGTGTTCCAAACACTTTTTATGACTGTCCAGAGTCCACACAAGAAATTCTCACAAATTCACACTTGGGGAAACCTGATTTTTAACCCTTTGAAGTTAGGGGGTCCAAATGTGAAAAATATTTAGCATAAATAGGTAATCTGTTGAGAATTTTATAAAATTAGACCTACTGACAATTGCTACTGTCAATTGTGTATATGACAACAGATCCCAGTCAAATAACCTGTAAGACATACTAATGTAAATTAAAATTAATCAGTAAAACCTGTCTATAACAACCATATATGATTTGATACATGAGTGTGAATTCCAGAGCATGGTACATCAATGTATGGCCAGTTTTTTTAAAGATCTGACGGAGAGAGTTACACATATGGACAGCATGTTGATCGCAACTATGCAGTCAATGATATAAATATTCCTAACGCTATTATTCTTACTATTACAATAATATATAGTCCGGGGTAAATTTAGAAAATGTTACTTGAAGTAAGTTAAGTCGATGCAATTATAAAACGATAAATATATAGAGTCAAAATCACATTTTTCATGCTAATTAATGGTTTAGTATAATTATGTCTGACCCTACGCAAGAAAAAACATGTGTTGTATGTAATGTTTCCCATGATAGCAGCAGTTCTAGAAAACTTAGTCATAAAGGGCTTTCAACGCTGCTTGACGCTTCAAAGCTTCGTGGAGATGGTATTGATTTGAAACTATCTCCGTCGAACGAACATTATGTACACGATAAATGCTACAAAAATTACACGTTGCCTAGAACTATTGCAAAAGTGCAACAGCAAAACAGAAACGAAGAAGGAGTGCGACCATCTACCCCTACACTGCGCTCCGAATCTAATCATTATGATTACCATACTCATTGTTTGATATGTGCTGAAGAGCTCGACTTTGATGCTGTCCACCGTCACCCTGAACGGCATTCTCACATAAGCAAAATTGAATGTGTTAGTAAGGGTAAACTCAGTGTAGTCCAGGGAACCTTGTTAAACGCGTGTGGCAAAAGTCACGATTCGTTAGCGAATGATGTTAAAGCAAGAATACTTTTTGCAGGTGACCTATGTGCTGTTAAAGACACATATCATCGTCAATGTATGCAATAATTCATCTCTTGTAGAAACATCAGTTCGTGTGGTGCTTCTGGAAGTAATGCCCGGAACTTTGATGAAATGAATGATGTGGGCTTTAACCATCTATGCAATTGGCTAACAGCACCAGAACAGCAACAGCGCCAGTTCACTTTACACGACCTTCGTACGCAATTGACCACCTACTTGCCAAATGGTGTACCCGCATATAGCAAAAAGAACGTCCAGCGTCGTCTGCTCGGCCGATTTGGGACAGATGTGACAATATCCCAGGTTGAAGGCAAGACAAGCGTGGTCACATTGACTGATAGAGCATCTTCTATCATACACGAATCATATGCAGCATCAACCAGTGACGAGAGTGATTGGTGGGATCTATGATTAATCAAACAATTAAAGATATTGATCAACCATCAGATGTGTATCCAGAACCGTCCAGTTTAGACCTTGAAAAGCTTGAAATCGTGGTGCCAGATGCATTGAAACATCTTATTTCATGTATCTATTCTGAACCTCGTAGTGAATCTGCCAAGTTGAAAAATAAACTTAAGATGGTATCTGTATGTCATGTTATCATGCAAGCTGTTGGAAAGCAATCAGTTGTATCACCACTGCTTCTGTCCATTGGTTTGTTCATACACCAGTCTACCCGCTCCCGTGTTATCATAAATATGCTCTCATCCCTGGGACTCAGTGCTTTCTATGACCACGTAATTGCATTTCAGAGATCTGCAGTTGGAAGCACATCCATTGAAGACCTGTGTCCTGGGCTCGTGGAGAAGAAGGATGGAGGGGGTTTCTGTCAATGGGTAGCTGACAATTTTGATTACAACGAGGACACGATTTCTGGTCACGATACAACGCATGTGATGGGGATCATTTCGTGTCAAACAATGGCATCAACCGAAAGCAGGGATAACCCAGTTGGGGCAATATGTCGTAAAACTATAACTGCTGATGAGATCAAAGAAGCTGGTGATTTGGGGAGCTTCATGCTACCCTACACGTCTTCTAATAGATCCCTAGTGGGAGATGTAAGGATAAAGACCATTAACCCCATTAGCTTACCTATTGCTATGCACGGTCAATTAGACACATTGTGGTTGTACTCTAGCCTTCTCACAAGTCAGCAACCAAACTGGCAGGGGTTCATGTCTGAAATAACGACATGCAACAATTTCCACTGCACGGCAGTAGTTTACAACCCCATGGTACCTTTGAATCCAGGAACAAATGAAGCTGTATATAGTACCATGATGTATGTACAGTCCCAATCTTTAAAGGCAGGACTGTGTTGCGCAACCATAACATTTGACCAGCCATTGTACTTAAAAAGCTACACAATTAAGCAAGACACGCATCCACAGTTTAGGAACATGTATATAAGGCTGGGTGGCTTCCACCAACTAATGCCCTTTCTTGGAGCGAGCTGTAAGATCATGGAGGGGAGTGGGATCTATGATTTGCGGGCAACCGTGTATGCTAGGAATTCCCTACCTAGGATAATGGAGGGAAAAGCTTACACAAAGACATTAAGAACATGCCTCCTTACAGATGCCGCATTGCATCTTTAGCTAATTCAACCCGATGTTGATATAATTTCTCTACAAGGCAGTGCTGCAGACAACACACCCATCAGTACATATGGTGAATCTGAATTTGCAGAGCTGCAAAATGAAGAAAGTGATGTTAATCCTGATAGCGATGATGCTTCGGATGAGCAAACAACCGAAACAGAAACATGCTGTGAAAGTCAAATACATATGTCAACGGATGGTATGTGGTCAGAGCTGCGCAATTTATACGATGCTATTGTGTCACATGACATTTCAGCAGACGATGTTTGTGACAATGACCATCTGCAAGACCTATGTAAGCAAGTTTCTAATTTGAAGGAAAACGTAGAGAAATCAAGAACTGGTAAATTGTGGTCGTTGTTCATGGAATTGTCGCCATTTTACGATTGTTCATCAGGGCTGAGTGTACTGGTAATTGGCTCCTTCATTTAAAGGCGACACAACTAATGTTACCATTCTTTGCTGCGGCAGGGCACAACAATTACACAAAGTGTTGTCGCCTTTACCTCCAAGATTCTGATGATCTATGTACTTGTCTGGATGGTCCCATGCACGAATGGCACTTTGCTGTACGCAGGAATGCTAAACTGTATTGGAGTGGTTCCTGGTCTGATATGACAATTGAACAGAGTCTAATGAGAGCTGGGAAGACACAGGGTGGATTGATCAATATAACGCACAAGGAATCCGCTAGTACAAAATGGCTTCTCACTGCACACATCATAGCACAGTACACACACCCTCTGCGGTCATTGACTGACACGTTCACCGGGACATGGTCGGAACAACACAGAGATGTTCACCCTGCAAATATGAGACGAGATGTAGAAGACATTAAGAAATTCACTCTGTTTCTCAGAGAACACAATCCATTCGCAGTTGAAGACGCCCAACTGAGAAATATCGCAACTGGTTTGATTGCAGACCATCGTGTTACTGCCGATGATGACATTGATATTGGTCGAAGAATTCATGAGAAGTTAAATGAAAAAATGTTTGGCGACATTACGCTAAAGAAAGCAGATCAAGCTGTAACATTTGCTGTCATGCGAAAGGTAGTTAAAGTAGGAAATGAAGATGTCCATATGTCTTCCCAGGAGCTGTACCATCGCTTAATGTCAACTGCATCTGTTTCAGGACATCCAGACAAAGCGATCTTTGAATACGAGCTTGCAACGGTATGTCCTGCCCTCTTCCACGATGATGGAACTATGAGGAAATCGCAAAAGTCACAACTGGCGAAGTATATAATTGAAATGAACACATCAATGCTACAGCAAGAGACAACAGAGCCAGCTGCAAGAGTATTTGATGGCTTCGCACGCTTGCATCGGATACCATGGCCTAAGGTTGGAACAATGGAGACCGTTTGTAGCTCATTCGTAGCATCAGTAGTACATTATCAGAGGCTTGATGCGCCTGTATGCGTTATATTTGATAACTATCAAACTGAGACCACAAAAGATCAAGCACAGAAGCGAATACGGTTTAATCAAGTTGGCGCTCTTGATGTAGCTATCCAATACAACACACCTGTTCCAGGAAACAAAACTGGATTTCTATCAAACAAACGCAACAAGCAGAATACCATAAATCTGTTGCCAAAACAGTTATCAGATGCAGGTGTTGAGGTGGTACATGCAGTAGATGAATGCGATGCTGATGTGGTGATTGTAAGGAGAGCATTAGAATTGGCAGGAACTGAAAGAACAACGATAGTTGTTGCTGACCGATACAGACATATTGATCCTACTCCTCTATCGTGCAAGCACCTCTGCAAATATTTTCCTACAAACAAAGCAACATAAGCTATGCATCAAAGTGGCCACAGAGATCTTAGGCAAGGAATTGTGTATGTGCCTGCCATTCGTCCATGGTATGTCTGGATGTGACACGACATCAGCTTTATATGGCATGGGCAAAGTAAAGCATATGAAAATGATCCAATCTTCACCAACCATCAGACAAGATGTACTTGCATTTGGCGACATCTCCAGATCAAAGGCGGATATAATGGTTATTGGTGAAAAGTACATTAAGTCTTTGTATAGTGCTGGACCAAGAAGTCCTGGCTTAGACAATCTGAGATACATGACTGCAATCTCTCCTAAGCATGTACCAGTTGAAAGGATGCCACCCACACGTAGGGCAGCATGCCTCCATAGCCTTCGGGTTCATCTCCAAGCAAGCACATGGCTTCACCTAAAAACTGTGTTAAAGAAAGAAGAGTATGGTTATGCAGTAGAACAAGGATCAGTGACGGCTATCATTACGGACAGGTCAGCAGTGCCTCTGGACCTACTTCTAAATATAAGATACCAGTGTAAAGGCAGGACACGTCTGTATAACTCGTGTAGTTGCTCCAAGAAAGGCATTCCCTGTAGCATACATTGTAAATGTGAAGGTCACTGCCTTAACAGCTCGAAATTTGAAAGTGAAAATGCATAGACAAATTTCAGCCATTCTGCCTGTTCGCTGTGTTTCACAACAGTCGCTCAGTTTGCATTAAATGTATAGTTTATCAAGTGATTTTGATGATGACATACTTTAAACTGCACAACGCTTACCAAAACACGGGTTTTTAGAGTCAAAATACATATTACCTGGTTATTGGTCATCGCCTTAGCGGCCATTTTGAATTTCCTCTAAAAACATATTTCCCCATGTGTGAATTTTGGAGAATTTTTCTGGGATGTATTTTGGGCCATACCGAAGTGATTAAAACAAAAATGTGTCTGTTATACAAAATGTCCGGGTCCATGTCAATTTCTAATGTACTATTGGTGAATCGGTTCACTCAGTCATTACAAAGCGTTGATTACTTCTTTGTAATAAGTTGGTATAACCATTTGTTCGAAAATAAGAATAAACAAACACTTTCTGGCATAGGATGATCCATTGTGGATTGACTGAATGTTGTTGGTCTAGTGAGATGGTTGTAAGACACAGGTTGTTAGAGCCTAGTACACTTATATGTCCAACAACCGATGCACTCATTCACCCGCCCAGACACCAGCATATTACTCCATCTATCAGTCCATCCTGCCATCCACCCAAACAAATACTTGATTAAGGGGAGATCAGATTTGTAAACTGATAGACAGACACCAGGTGGGTGGCCAGGCGACTGAACAAATGAATAGGCAAATGGGACAGAGCTACAATTTCTTTTTTCCGAATTTGGTTTAATTTACTCACTCAGTCATTACAATGTGCTAATTGCTTCTTTGCAATGAGTTGGTGTGGTTGTTGAAAAAATAAGAATAAAATATTCCTTACGACGTATTCATTCACACGGTTGCGAAAGAGAGGTAGTTTTGCGCCTTTTCAAACACATATGTCCAAACAATGCATGCGCCCACCCGACCTCCCACACAGTAGTCCATGCATCACTCCATCAGCCCATTCACACGGATAATCACGCAAGCACACACGCGCGCACGAACGCGCGCACGCATACACGAATGAACGCACGAATGCACGCACGCACGAATACATGCACGCGCGAATGCACGCCCGCACGAATACACGCACGTACGGACGCACGAATGCACGAACGAATGCATGCACGAATACACACACGCACACACGCACGCACGCACTCACGCACTCACGCACTCACGCACTCACGCACTCACGCACTCACGCACTCACGCACTCACGCACTCACGCACTCACGCTATCACGCACTCACGCACGCACGCACGCACGCACGCACGCACGCACGCACGCACGCACGCACGCACGCACGCACGCACGCACGCACGCACGCACGCACGCACGCACGCACGCACGCACGCACGCACGCACGCACGCACGCACGCACGCACGCACGCACGCACGCACGCACGCACGCACGCACGCACGCACGCACGCACGCACGCACGCACGCACGAATGCACGCATGAATGCACGCACACACGAATGCACGCGCACGCACGAATGTACGCACGCACGAATGCACGAACGAACGAACGAACGAACGAACGAACGAACGAACGAACGAACGAACGAACGAACGAACGAACGAACGAACGAACGAACGAACGAACGAACGAACGAACGAACGAACGAACGAACGAACGAACGAACGAACGAACGAACGAACGCAATTATGCAACCCCGCACGCACGCACGTACGCACAAATGTATGCGCCCACGCACGCATGAACACACGAACGCACGCACGCACGAACACACGTACACACGCACGCACGAATGCACGCATGCACGAATGCACACATGAACGCACGCACACAGGCATGCACGCACGCACGAATGTGCGCACGCCCAAATGACCGCACGTACGCACGCACGAATGAAGGCATGAGTCCACGCACGCGAACGGACGCACAAGTGTGCGAATGCACACACGCACACGCATTCACACGCACGCACTTACGCACCCACGCATGCACGAATGCACTCACGCACGCACGAATGCACCCACGCATGCACGCGCGAATGCACGCACAACCGCACGCACGCACGAATTCACGCACGAACGCACGCACACACGAATGCACGCACACACGCACGCACGCACGCACGAATGTACGTACGTACACACGAATGCACGCACGCACGAATGTACGCACGCACGAATGCACGAACGAACGAACGAACGAACGAACGAACGAACGAACGAACGAGCGAACGAACGAACGAACGAACGAACGAACGAACGAACGAACGAACGAACGAACGAACGAACGAACGAACGAACGAACGAACGAATGAACGAATGAATGAACGAAAGAACGAACGAACGAATGAAAGAACGAACGAACGAACGAACGAACGCACGCACGCACGCACGCACGCACGCACGCACGCACGCACGCACGCACGCACGCACGCACGCACGCACGCACGCACGCACGCACGCACGCACGCACGCACGCACGCACGCACGCACGCACGCACGCACGCACGCACGCACGCACGCACCCAAGCACCCAAGCACCCAAGCATGCACGAATGCACTCACGCGCGCTCGAATCCACCTACGCATGCACGCACGAATGCACGCACGCACGCACGACTGCACGCACGAACGCACGCACACACGAATGTACGCACGCACACACCCACGAGCGCACGAACGCGTGCAGGCACGCACGGGCGCACGAACGAACGAACGCATGCACGAATGCACGCACGGGCGAACGAACAAACCACATATCAGCTACTAGTAGACCAATTCCGACAGTGTATTTGTACATATAACCAGTTTAAAATTGCTTGATTTGGGATAAATATGGAGGCCTGGCACAAGCAAGTCCGTCTTTACACTGAAAAAATTGGCAATTTGGCACAGGAATTTAATTACAAATTTCTTTACCTAAATTTGTCCTATCGAGACCAAGTTTAGATTTACTTAGAGTGGCCTGCCCGCCTGCCTGCCCGTCGTCCATCCGTCCGTTCGTCCGTCCGTCCGTCCGTCTGTCTATCTTTCTGTCTGTATGTATGTCTTTCATGGAAACCGCTTTTCAAGATGGACACAGCCAGCTGATATTCCTATTGATTACAGAGCATCGTCGACGTCATTCTAGAATCTAGTTTAATGGGCCCGTTGTCACCTGTGAAGTTTCAAACCAATCCATCACATCACAGGATATAAGAAAACTAGCATTGCCTTGACTCCTAGAAATCTTGGTATGAATTCAATAGGATTCTGCTTGTCTCGAATTCATTCTAGTTATATGCTGTATTCCTTCTGTTATTGCCCTGAATGGGATATCAAATGTATGATTACGTTTGAAAACAAAGCAATCAAATCATTCAAATGCGTACTGAAACTTAAGTAAGCGAACGCTTGAAAAGCAAGATAACGACGAATACTGGAGAACTACATCTTAACGGCAGGATATTGACTATCGGTAAACAAACGACTTCGTTGATCAAAATACAATTTAATGACATGCTCGAGCTCATAAAAGTGTACTCAACGACGCCTCAACGATAGTGTTATATGGTACGACACATTTGGGAACATAGGGCCAGCAAACTAGTTTCCCTACAGAGAAGAATGCGTAGATCGGATGTCCCCAGTCACCCAGTCACCCAGTCACTCAAGTTAATGGCCTACAATAAACGTGTACGACAATGCTTGGGAACGTATGCTCCAATCTGGGACCGCCGCACCGCGAAGACCAATATCCACCAGCTGGAGAAAATAAAACATAAACCAGCGCGATTTGTTTTACAATAACTATAGGCCTACAGACGATTTGAACATATCAACCAAGTAATTGGATCCTACAGCGCTGAACAACTAAATTGGCAGCCCCTAGTACAAAGAAGAGCCTCGCTGCTTTTTCTTGTCGATTGTCGTAATTTTTTCGACTATTGGGAGTTACGCAATCATTAGTATTTTTTAATGTTGTGAATATTAATCTTATCATTCAAATACCAATAGTCACTCTAACAGTTATCAAGGCGAGGATTCGAACACATCTCCCCTGATTATCCCGGGCCCTCTCGACCCGCCCCTGTTTTCTGGCTCGGAACGATTTTCGCAAAGACGCTAAAAATAATACAATTTCTGGAGTTTTGATACAATCCTAGTTCCTATGCATATCTTTATTCATAGACGGCGCAGTTTTAATTTGCCCAGTTGTTAAATATATATTTAAAAACCCCGACAAGCGCTCAAATAACATACACTTACCTTTTTACGAAGACCCGCCCGCTCTTTCCTTCGTTTCGTTTGCAAATTGTTTAAATTAAATAATCTTGATGTAAAAGACGCGATTCCTTTTGGAGTGCTGACCACGCCCTGACTTCTTATCCCTATGTATAACGCCTGTAAATAACAACGATACACCAGCAGAAATCGACAACGTATACAATGGCATAATTAGTGAAAGATAATGGCGCTAAAACAACACTTGCAAAGTGATCATTAGGCTAAAGTTTGTTATTAAAAGAATATATTTTTTAAATTTTTGTTTCCTTGCTAAACGTTTGCTCATGCCCTATAACTAACACCGGACTAATGATACACCCACTCACATAGCGCGGCTCTACTGGATAGAGGAGCAAAGTGGGAGGGCGACGATCGTGCAGTAGGATGATGTATAACTACAGTGGAAGGGTGAGGCCGCACAATAGGACGATGTATAGCTAAAGGAAATGCACATGGCTTTGTCGAAAACATCAACATTTGACAGTCAGACAGAACGACGGACTGACATACCGAATTAAGCGTTGCGTGATTTAACCATTCTATGACAAAACCGGCCAAATATGGCGTATGCAGGTCGTAAGAAATGTCCATTTGCTGGCCAATAGAATATTGGGATTTTTTAATTTACCACTGGAAAGACTGGCTCGATAAACGAAAATAATTATTGGTATGCAAATAGGCATTTATTAATCAAACATTGACAGACTAGGCGCAACTAAAATTGACGAAGAGTAGGCTGAATGTACTCGAATTAACGTCCACTGATTTTGTTTATTACCCTCGACAGGCAATGGGAGGTGATATTGCAATATGTTATGTATGGGTGTCTCTCTGTCTGTGTGTCTGTCTGGTTCTATGTCTTTTCTAAAGACATCGTAGTGGCCATGGAATCTGCACATTAAACAGTGTTAGATAATACCGGCCTGTTGATAGTATGGACAAACCAAGACCTGCGCCATACAGATTGGTTCTATGATCAGTATATGCAAGACTGGCGCGGGGACATTTTCGATAGCAGATTATGCATCACACATAGGATTTTCAAATAAGATTTAAAATTCGAAAGATATTTAATCCCCCTCCTAGGTAAACTATATGTATATAGCAATATGTAAAAGTCAACCGATGGAAAATCTTCTGACGGAATGCCAGTGGGTTAAATAGCTTCCTCTGACGATGGGGCGGTTACTGGGGTACTGATACGGCTACTAGTTTCTCCTTTCAGTTCGGAGAGGCTATCTGGTCAGTTTGATCTACAGATACGAATTATAAATAGCAATTTCTTCAAGGGCTTACTGGCCAGCTGGCGTCGACGTCTTTCAAAGTTCTTCGAATAACCAAACTCAGAAGAATACGTCTTCCCCATGAAGAATAGCTTGAAACGCTGGCCATTACTGCTTAATTTTCCGATAAACGGGTGGCGAATTAATGGTGTCCATGGGGAGCAGGCGAAGATGAACTCATCACCAGGAGAGGGACACAAAACTGTGAACGGTTCGCCTGACACTTACTGTCGAAAGTTAGTTAATGATGCGCAAGTGGAGACTGTGAAGCATCTCCTTCTAAGAGCCGCTTGAGTTTTCCAAAGGGTGCGACGCTTAAGATGAGGAATCCAATCAGCGTGCGAGGGATGGGGGAGGAGGTCAAACACGTGGCCAGCACCTATGTAGGGTGAAGGTTTATGGCAATTGAACAAGCTCCGTCGTGCACCGACTGAAGAATCTTCAATCTTCAATAATTCCGTTAATATAAAAGCGGATTCTGAAACTGTAGTCAGATTCGTAAATCCCGAACAATTGTGTACCGGAAAAATGTAAACACGTCTCCGAAGGGTGCACTACCAAGGACATATGGATTATTCATATATTTCATATTGCGCATGCATGCCAGCGGCATACAGATGCACGCCTTGTTTAGTGCAAAAATCCTTATTCATGTTAACTTCCACAACCCACCCACCTGGACTGGAGAAAGCACGTATGAATGCATACAGCAGAGGCACGGCTCCAAAAACGCTCCTGGGAGGACCGGCCGACTCCGAATTTTATTACAGAATACATCTCCGGATCCCGAATCCAGTATCATAAGTGCCACCATTATTCCATACAGAACCTACGTTATGCAGACGTAGCAACATGTATGGGCATCAGTTTAGTTGTATAGGCCCATTATCGCCAGCCAGTTTCATTATATAGTTAATCTTTTCCTTTGATATTCAGTAGAGTTTATTATCTTTCTATATTTATAGAACTGTATCCTGATGAATTTTCATCCGGTTGACGTTATCCTGATGTAGTCCGAGTGACTGATCAATAAAGACAAATCATCTAGCCAATTCGTGAAGATTCGTCAGTAGTGATCAAATTTCCAACTCTTGGTCCATAAATTAATAATCAAATGTTCAGTCCAAAGATGTTCTATAACGATAACCAGCTTTCTAGCTCTCAACAAAGCATTGTATCGTGTTACTCCTGCCCTCGTTCACTGCAGGTCAAGCTCTCGCTGTTTCCGCATCACCAGCTTCTTCCGGTCTGTGGCTAGATTATTTTCACCAGTTTCTTGCGGCCAGATTATAAGAACAGTTCTGTGTGGCCCATGTTCCATTCAGAAAATTAGCTTCTGGCTGGCTACTTGTCCAAATAACGGATTCGTTTTGGGTGCACCTGCAAGCATCGTGGTCATCACTATCAAGAGAACATATCAAGATGAAAGAATCTGACTAAGATCGTCAATATATACCGTCTTGTTGATACGTTAACATGACCATGTTATACGTAATATTCATATTCAATGCATATAACTTATTATTGCTATACATCTTTAATTGTATGATGTTGTAAAACGTGATTAGGTTTTAAACAAGGACCACTAATTCCAAATTGTTTAACTAACATACAATACACTATGTGCTGTTTAATTGTCAAGGAAAACCAATACGGCTTAGCAGTGGTCATCCGATGTATGTTTTGAATGACCCAGTATTCGATAAAAGTGTTACTTGACAGATCGATTAGGCCCATCTTGAGATTTGTAATTAAATTTCAAACCAATAATTTCATTGAACCAAATGACATCACTTGTTATTCGGGGATTAATTAAATCGTCTACGTTATTCGTTGATGATTGAGATGAACTTCATCGGATTAAGACACTGATTTGAAGTGTTTGGGTTTAATAATTTAATGAACGAACAGGGACTGGATCAGCCACGGTTAATTGACTACTAATTACCGTTGCTCTAATCTAGGTTCAACTCCATCAGTTTAGGTCTCTTCTTTCTTCAACTTTTTATCTTTCAAAATATCAACATATTGTTATAATAAGGGTTTGAAAACTTACTGCAGACAGAAATTCTGAAGCAATAGCTGAACTAAAGTACATATTTATATAAAAGACTCGTTTTAAAGATCCACATATTAGTGGCTAATTCATTGATCACTTCACCCGAAAGAAACCAAGAACGAATGCATATTCATATTTCAAAATCTGTCCTTGTTTACCGTTCTTCTTCTTCTTATATCCATCTTTTGATCAACGCCTAAGTCCAAATACTATTTCAGATCTCGTTTTCATAAATTGAGCCAAGATATTGAAGACTAGGTCATAGAATATTGATTATGAAAGTGCTCTCCTCTGCTTGACAAATAACGGGAAAACCATTCATAATGGAAGTAATCTGCCCCTAGGCATTCGATGTAATTCTTCCGTTATGCTAGCTGTTCTGGCAATGATAGTATTGATCATCACGTATGTCAATGGGTGTCACGATTATTACTATCATCCTTATCTAATGGGCTTATTACCACAGTAGATCGTGAAACATAATAATTCCTTCAGCACGAATCGAGTCTATTTATCATGAAAAGATCCGTATGTAGGCCACATCATACAGAGATCCAGTCTATGTCACTAGACACATCCATTGCAACTTCATGTCAGCATTAATAATATGATGAGTATTCAATTCAAGTTGTGTTCCTTGGATTTTTTTCCAAATGCACTGACGCCTATGAGGTCAACATTGACAGCAAATCTATCATACCCTTTTACGAGTTCGTCCTTATTTGCTTGTTACGGTCTTAGCAGCAAGGAAGTCACGGCTTTCTATGCCACAGGAGCCACAACTTAAATGAGAGAAATTACTTATTGAAATAGTATACTCATTTACATTTAAAATCAAATTGTCCACCTCGTTTATTCAATATTTGAACATGGTAGATTTCGTGTAAATGATAATTAACCCCTCTTGTGTCAACTTAACCGTTTAATGGTCAAGCTGTTCACAAACAACCGCTGCAGTGATCTTGAGAAATGCCCATTTGCAGGCTAAGGGAAGACTATTTTTGAAAATTTACCCCTGGAATGACTGGATCGGTTACAGAGCCAGTCAATCCAGTGATCAATTTTCAAAAATAGCATTCTCTTAGCCTGCAAATGGGCATTGAAAAAACAAAAATGGAGGTTTTCTTAACCATTTACTAGTCAAACCGGTATAACACCTCTTAAAATGATTTTCCTAAACGCCAATTATAAACTACCAAACACATTCAGTCTTCGCTTGGCCAACAAATAGTCATTCACTGAGCAAAAACTTCAACTTTCTTAAAACTCTTGACAAATTAAAAGCTTAATTGATAAAGGTCGCCTTTTGAGCGCTTTGAGGCGCGGTTGACACGCGGGGGATTAATAAACGAGCGTGATAATGGCTCGTTCCAGCGTATCCATCCATCACATGACGTCATAATCAACTGCGTGAGGTGTAGGTTGACGTCATAAACAACGACGCCATGAATGACGTAGATAAGCACACAACGAGCACTTAATTGAAGACGGGCTAAGCGTTGGTGTACGAATTGCATGTCTTTACTATTTAATAAACTTTATGTTGACTATTTTGAAACTAATTTGACTGTGAGCTGTTCAACAGCATCCGGTCACATTCGTTTCAAAATATTCAACAACTTACTTGTATAGTTTTCTGGAAATTGATAGTCAGGGAGTTCAGAGATCGATCCCAACACGGGCGAAGCATGGGTTGGGTGGAGCTTAGCTAGAGCTGGGCAAGGCATAGCTAAAACTAGACAGGTCCATATTGATATTAGACACGCGATATTATTAGTGATTTTAATCACACTTTTCATCTCACTATCAATATGATTATTTATACCGGATACATTCTAACTGCCTCTCAGGAAATAGAGACATATTTCAGCAAATAATTGGAATTCTTGCTATTATTATAAAGAAAACTCTATAAAGGAACATACTTATTGATAGTACACAATATGTGTTTAATATCGATTCATACTCATATTACAGTTATCACAGACAGTAAAAAGTGAGCCGTTCTCATCGGACAAGGATGTCTGCGCTCGTGTAGGCGGATGCGATTAACGCTACAATGCATGGACAATTAATCCGATATAGATACCTATTCGTTGGGTACAATTATCGTATTGATACATCAAAGTACTGCTAAAATTAGTCGCACTGTCGCTCAATAATACCTGAAGAACGGAAACATATTAAAAACATAACAAGTATTTACTTCTTTAAACATATTCAAATGGATTCTTAGTCAGAATTATGTATGTCTCGTGAGGAGTCTAAATAAGAATAGAAATCGCTGGTAGACATCCTGTATAGTTATGCTAATATCATAGTCTCGCCATCACTGATATATTATGGTATACCGTCAGGCGGCCAGATGGACTGTCAGATGGATGGATGGACAGACTGAAGGACGAACGTACACCTACGAGGACGGACATACGGCTAGATGGTCGGGCGAACGGGCATTTATCAGTGTGAGTAATGACTGACCAGGTTTAGATATATATTTTCGAAATAAATCTAAGCAATGGCATGACTGACTTCAATCTAAAAATAGAGCCGTGGCCTTAATGCTGAGAATACATCTCTAACGTAATGATCGGCCATTTTGTCATTATAACAACTAGACTGTTACACAACCACAACTTCGGAGATCAGGCCCATTGTATATCCGTGGTACACTCTAAACGCACCGCTGTAGATGCGTTGATTTCGATATCATCTTAACCCTAGTCGTGATACACACATTAAAATCAACGGGATCTGTCCAGTGCTACATGTGATATCAGCATCTACGACGCAACGTCAGCAAATTCTCGTCCTCAGTGCGTGCGTGCATGCGTGCGTGCGTGCGTGCGTGCGTGCGTGCGTGCGTGCGTGCGTGCGTGCGTGCGTGCGTGCGTGCGTGCGTGCGTGCGTGCGTGTGTGTGACAGATTTTAAATGTACGACGAATTAAAAGGAACTTTGTTCTTTTAACTAATTTTCATATGGGAGACTATGAGCTGTATAGCATGACGTTTTGAATGACATACTATTTTTTGGTATGTATAGGGTATTGTCTGCTATGTATTGTGCCCTTTCCAGATTCAATTCTCTTTATCGCCATTTTCTGGCGAAAATTACCACGCTAATGGCGACTCATTCACACGAGATTCTTTTCTCGATCTTGTATCAAACGGGATCTCGCGAGAGACGAATGGACTAACTGAAAATTATGTAACAAGATAAATAGAGAACAAATCGATGGTTGCTTTATTGGAGCTGGGAAATGACAATCCATCATTTTCGCACATCCATATCTCCTGTGATCACATTCAACTTCACATTCAACTTCCATCATGATGTAATTAAATGCTATTATAATTAGCAACTCTGAGCATTGTCACTCGTAATCATAAAATTTCACGGGTGACGTCACAACCGTTATCTGTAGAACTGCCCACCGTAGGGCATAGTTATCTCTATTTACATAGATACATCACTAAACACACCCAACTGGCACAATGTCGATAGAGATCAATGTGGTCTATGTTTCATTAGCGAGCAACATCCTCAAAGAGAAATCCAAAATATTGGGAGATCGGCTACAAAATTAAACAGAAAATAAATACATGGATACGGATACATTCTCTATGGCTCCCGAACAGCTGCACCATCATTCTGGGGTTGTGTAAATTATGTACAATTATTGTAAGTACCTAAGTTGTTCAGGAAGCTGTGTGGGTCGGATAATGCACATTTTGAAATGCGGAGCATTCTCCATAAAGTAGTCATTTTGAGCGCGCGATCCAGTAGATCACAAGGGATAGTCCCAACAGACTGAAAGCAACTGGTATCGGATTTCCGCACTGCGAACAACAGCACTCATAGTTTATGCGCTCTCGTATCAAATGTGCCTCGGATAGGCCAGATAACTCGCTATATCAATTAACCCTTAGCTCACTGATATCAATATTCTATCTTTTACCGTGTCAATATCAAGGAAACTAGTGTACATTTGTCAACAATTTTGGTGGAAGATGATGCTGTCTACGACAGCATCCTCTTCCACCAAATTTGTTTAAAAATTAAACACCAGTTCATCTTTTACTTTAATTAGGAAATTAAAAATGTTGACATCAGAGTGGTAAGGGTTAAGGATGTATTAGAGGGATCCTGTGTTAGCTATACCCCGCCCATCTCTAGCTAAGCTCCACCCATACTTCGCGCATTGTGGGATCGATCGATCCCTGAACTCCCTGATTATCAGTTTCAAGAAAACTATATAGGTAAGCTGTTGAATATTTCGAAACTAATATAACTGGGTGATCTTGCTCCATATGGCAGCAACAGAATCCAGTCAATGTAGTTTCCAAATATTCAACAGCATGATTATTAAATAGTAAAGACATACAATTCACAGAAAAACGCTCCAGCTCGTCACCAAGTATGTGTTTATGACGAACTTATCTACGTCATTCATGATGTCGTTGATTATGACGTCAGCCTACACGTCACTTAGTTGGTTATTACCTCGTATGGTGGCTGGATTACATGGAAAGGTACACATTAGTGTAATTGGCATTCTGTGGCATTTAAAGTAGAACCGGTCACAAGTATTTCATCATTCTCTGCGTTTGGACAATGGACCTTACAATTTTAAGCTATGCCCCGCCCATCCCTAGCTACGTTCCACCAACACCGATCGATCTCTGAACACTCTGACCATTAATTTTCAGAAAACTATACGGGTAAGCTATTGAATATTTTGGAACTAATTTGACTGGGCGATGTTGTTGCATATGGCAGCAACAGCGTCCAGTCAAATTAGTTTCAAAATAGTCAACAGCATGTTTATTACATAGTAGAAATTTGCGATTCGTGCAACGCTTCGGACTATTAAGAGTTAAAGACGGGGCAAATAGAATCATTTATGACGTAATAATTATGACCTCGCCATAAACGCCGCTTTTCTGATTATGACGTCATATGATTTCGTATTGATAGATGCATACTCTGAAAAGGTGAATTATGTTAATAATACAGAAGAAAGAAAAACGGAGTTTTAAAAGAATGGAGACGCCTTATTTATTTTCTAAGGTGATAATTTGAAGGAGAAAAGCTCTCCGAGAACAACCCTGAGAACATTTTTCTCCCCGAGACAATATTATATATTTTGAACTCGTTCTGTGATTGTCAAACATTTAGCGAAAAGCATTTTGTTGATCGCGAGGTGGAATTTTGTATTTGTGAAGTAATATACGAGGCAATTTAGAGACGGGTGAAGATGCGCGAGGACTGTGACACACGTATGAATCTCGTGCATCCAGGTGTCCTGTGAGTCAAGTACTATCACGAGTGAATACGGAATCCAACATGTCGCGAACACTGCGTATATTACAAACAAGGTCTTGGCCAGACGGAACGAGGTCTGTCGTTGTGCGTGCGTCATTATCGTGGATGGCGTCACAGATGCCGCGATACCAGCATGATTGGACGTTGCTGCTGATTCCATTGATGCTGCGCCTAACTGTATCATGTGTCGCACCCGAATATTGCTCTTATGGAAATGCGAGAAAATCCGAATATACGAGAATGAAATGATTCCGAGTGGAAACCAGATGATTACTACAGAATAGAAGATGGTGAATGGATACGTGGCCATGCGATCAAATATACACTCAAGACTCTTCTGATCAAACTGGTGATTCCCAATTCCGGCAAGATTGACCAGAACGAGTAGGAGTCCGACAACGTAGAATGAGGCACAGATGAGGATTGTATTGCGTTTAGTAAATATGACTTTATAGAGGTCATTGTGGCAGATATGGAGGTAGCGATTGAATCCCATGCCGCCAATACTCAGCAGAGAAGCAACACACGATACAGTACAGATGCTGCCCACTGTCCGGCACAACCCAGGATGACGGTCAAACCATTCTTCACCTTCCAACTTAGCTGAAAAGAGAAGACAAAGAGCATTTAGAAACATGTGTTTGCATCATGTGGGTGTGTGCTGGGCACGTTTTAACATGCACTGTATTATTAATTGGCTGTTGCGTGGCTGTTGCAGTCATTCAACATTCAGTCTATGTGACGCCTTGACTCGTTTCACCCTGATCTCCAAACATCTAAATTTCAACATGGTGAATATTTTGAAACAAATTTAACTAGAACATGTTCCCCGCTTGCTGTCAATTATATCCGTTTCAGAATAATCAGCAAAACATTCTTTCACTGAGTTGGAATGATCAGCATCATCTTAATTAGCCATTTTATGCTAGTTTTATTTAACTAATGAAGCATTTTCATTGGTTGCTGGATCGAAGGTGTAAATTATAAATATACAGCGCCGCTGAACTGGTATTTTATGTTTTCCAGTTTGTTTATTATTTTCAATTAACTGTTCCAGTTTATCCATCAATCAAATGACGTCATATGACGGCATAATCAATTACGTGACGTGTAGGATGGCGTCATAATCATGACGTCATGAATGACTCTATATAGTCCGTCGTTAACGCGTAATAGTCCGTCACCTTGTACGAATTGTATGTATTTGCTATTTAATAAACATGACATTGAATATGTGAAACTGATTTGAATGGGCGCTGTAAGCAGCAACAGCGCCCAGCCACATTAGTCTCAAAATATCCAACAGCTTATCTGTATATTTTTCTGGAAATTGATAGTCAGGAAGTTCAGTGATCGATCGATCTCAACACGAACGAGGTGTGGGTGAAGCTTAGCTAGAGATGAGCAGGACATAAAACTGGAAACGCCCCTTGACAAAAAACAAACTGTATTGCGTTAAAATTCAAGCCAAATCGGGTCCGTAGTTTCTGATATATGCAAAGATCCAACAATTAGTCTGATCCGGATCCGTATTTTGTATCTGAATCATGGGCAGCATCTGGAAACATTCTCACACAGTAAGACCGGTTGTTGTTACAATTTGAGCAAGAGTAGAAAAGTAGTTTTCATATACATCTCCGGACACACAGACATCCGACGTCATAATCAAATAGCTTACATGTTAGCTGGCGTCACAAACAAGTCTGTCAAGAAAGTGTCAATAGTCCATCACAATGTGTATGAATTGTATGCCCTTGATAAAGATACAATTTAATAACAATTCTGTTGAATACATTGAAACAAATTCGACTATCTATTGCTGCCATACGAACCAATACCTCCTTGTCGATGTCATTGGTATCAACAGCCCTCAAATTAGTTTCGGAATAGTCAACAACTTACCTGTGTAGCTCCGTGAATTTCAAACTTTGGGAACTCAGTTTTCAAAGTTTTAATTTTATTCCTACAGGCCAAATGGGTGGGCGGAACTTAGCAAGAAATTAGCTGAGCATAGCTAGAAGTGGATCCCTTTATGGTATCATCGATCACATATCTGTGACAGAAATAAAGACATGATTCATATATGTATATTTAGCCTACAATGCCGCCAGTTCACTGACGGTACAGAGGGTCGTTGTTAGTGCAAGGTGTAGGTATCAAACTGGCATACCTTTACCATCACCCATCTGGTATGCGACAGAGTTACCGGGGCTACAATCCCGATGTCTACAAAATAACGGGCACCAAAATCAAAACACAATTATCGGATTTAACCCATTTACACCTGTAATCCAGGTATCTAACCTTTACAGTAATGATATATGCAGGGTGTTTAATATTTTGAAACCGATTTTCGCTGCGGCAGCAGCAGCAGCAGCGGCAGTAGTAGTAGTAGTAGTAGTAGTAGTAGTAGTGGTAGTGGTAGTAGTAGTAGTAGTAGTAGTAGTAGTAGTAGTAGTAGTAGTAGTAGTAGTAGTAGTAGTAGTAGTGATAGTAGTAGTAGTAGTAGTAGTAGTAGTAGTAGTAGTAGTAGTAGTAGTAGTAGTAGTAGTAGTAGTGGTGGTGGTGGTGGTGGTGGTGGTTGTGGTAGTAGTAGTAGTAGTAGTAGTAGTAGTAGTAGTAGTAGTAGTAGTAGTAGTAGTAGTAGTAGTAGTAGTAGTAGTAGTAGTAGTAGTAGTAGTAGTAGTAGTAGTCGAAGTGAACGCACGCGTTTATTTAGCTCTGCAATTGCTGCCCGAATTTGCTAGTTTCTAGCGAGATTTTGTAGATAAATTTTATACATATATTTCGTATTAGTATTTCCTTTCAAACTTTATGTTTAATTTGTAAATTCTTGTCTTGGTTGGAGCGCATTTTGTGTCTCCATTTTCTAAAGGCATTCCTCTTAGCTGGCGGTTTCCGCCATTTAATAGGGCGCCTCTTACTGTGGTCAATGCAATACATTTCTACCTGCGCCAGTCTGCTATTTCTATAGTTCGTAGGCTAGCGCATTATATTTGGCAAGATCGCTTGAGTGAGTGGATTTAATTCCTTTGTCATTTGTAAGCACAAGCCTAGTTCTTTAACTATATAAATCCTTATAGTCAGTTGGCTGTCCCCGGTCAACTCGAACAGACTAACAAATATATGACTTGACTATTTAATCATATATTTGTTAGCATACTTTAATCGGCTAGGTGTTAGTGAACCACTTAGAAAGTGGTTCAAACTAACAAGTATACGACTGTACTCTCTATTCGTATACTTGTTGGTAGACGTCAGGGTTTCAAAAGGGGACACTATTTATTTAGTGTTTAGCTCTTTCCCCGACGTTTTGGTGTTATATATTTGTATTATATATTGTAGTAGTATGGGGTACTGCTTTTTATAAAACACCATGGCCACCTCATATAAGCGTACCCTGAGTCTTAAAATCACGACAAAGGCGTGGGGTGTTTCGGCAATTGAGGTGTATCATGGGTTGAAGGATGTAGTTGGGGCAGGGCCACGGGTCCTTCAAGGTCTTGTTAATGTTTCCAAATCTGTATGGAATGTCACCGTAGTTAATGAAAGTGTGAAGGAAAAGTTGCTCGACGAGGTCCTTGTCGTGAAGGGTGAGGTGTGTAATGTGGAGGAAATAGATTCTGATCGTCTATTAGTCAAGATGAAGGTTCCATTAGAGATCCCAGATGAACGGGTTATCATTGAATTGACCAAGTATGGCAAAGTGGACAAAGTAGAACACGAGACCTATCCATTTGATCGAACCTTAGAAAATGGCATCAGAAGAATTTGGTTTGAAAAGGTAGAACAACCTCTCCCAAGCAAGGTCACCATAGATGGTCGATTTATCTTGCCATTATGGTACAGGGGGCAAATCAAGGAGTGTAGAATCTGCTTAAACACAGAACATCTTGCAACAGATTGCCCTAACAAAAACAAATGTCTAGTTTGTGGATCATCTGATCATTTTAAGTGGCGATGCCCGCAGAACAAATATGTCAAAAAGGGTGCTGATAAAAGTGCAGAGCAAGTTGTCTCTAAAGAGAATGTCATAGAACCGGTAGCTTCTGAGATTGTAGCTGAAATCCATACTAATGGGAAGCACGTTGCTAAGGAAAATGTCATCGAACCAGTAGTTGCTGAGATTGTAGCTAAAGTCCATGTTAATGAGAAGCATGGGGAAAAAACTAAGAATCCAATCGCTGTAGTTGCAGGCGATGAAATAGAGGTTCTAGATGAGGGGCTAAGTCTTACTCCAGTAACAAGTCAATCCAAGTTTGATGAGAGAGAGGCTAGTTCCACACAAGTTGAAGATGATGATAAATACCCTCTGGAAGAGAGTTTTAATTTAGGACAAGTAAAATTCAGGTCGCAAGATACTGAAACTAACTTTGATTTTCCACTGAGTACACTCAATCTAGACGATTTAAATAATATAGAGAAAGTAATTGGTGTCTCGGATCGATTGAGTGGAACAAAGCGACAGAAAGATGGAGAGAGTTCTGAATCAGAAATAGAGGAAAGTGATATAGAAGACGATAATATGTCAGTCGCTGAATCTGATATATCCATTCAAACACAGAGTTCTAAATCACCTGATGAAATGGTCATGTACAGGTCAGAGGCAGGAGAGGTGTTAGTTCCATATGTGACAGCAAAGGGTGTTAAATATAGGCATCTGCGTCATGATTCAGATATATTAAAATATAAGCATTTGGAAAAAGTTGAGCTAAGTAATGCAGCGTTTGTGAGTAAAATAGGTAAATGGTCTAAGAGAGGGTCGAAAAAAACAAAATCTAGTTAGCTTAATAATGGCGGTTTTACACAGCATTTTATTACCTTTTATGCTAATTTGCACACTCAATTGTAGAGGCTTAAATAGTGACATAAAGCAACGTCACTTACTAGAGACTCTTAAAAATGAGCAGATTGACATTGCTTTGATACAGGAAACAAAAATTCAGAAGTCAGAATTATACGATAATTTAGAAAAGATTTCTGGATCCAGAATATTTTATTCGTTATCTCAAGATAATAGTGCAGGCGTAGCAATTGTTATACTCCCTCGATGTTCAGCCTATGTAAATATTATCTCTTCAGTATCAGGTGCAAATGGTCGCTGGGTGAGAGTCACGCTAGATATACAACAAACACGTATCACGTTGCTGTGTATATATGCACCTACATCTCATCAACTACGTCGTAATTTTTTTAAGGAGATGTCTAAAACAGCTCTAGATAACATCACTGAAAACTTAGTAATGGGTGGTGACTTTAATTGTGTCTTAGACAAAGAAAATGACAGGAATGCAACTTCAACTTATACTGATACATCACATAGACTCTTAAAAGAAATATGTGATAATGAAAATTTAGTGGACACCTATAGAATATCAAAACCTCATGGTAAAGATCTTACATGTTTTTCGGTAGATGGTAAAGTTGGTTCAAGGATCGACAGAATTTATGTGAATAGTTTGTTAACAGGGTACTGGAGAGATGTTAATATTAAGCCAGTTGCATTCTCCGATCATAACATGGTTTGTGTAACCTTTGCCAATGCTGACTGGGTAACAAAAGGGGTCGGGTTTTGGAAATTAAACACAACACTGTTGGGAGAAGAATTTTATAAGAATAATATAGAGAGTTGTTGGCAACATTGGATTAATAGGAAAGCATCATATAAGAGCACATTGCAATGGTGGGAGGATGTTAAACTGGATTTAAAGTATGTTTCCCGAAAGTATGCTATTAGAAAAGCACAGGAAATACGCAAACGCAAGAAAACACTTCATCGATCACTGATGAAAATTAATGCTAAAGTAAATAATGGTGAAGAGAATTATTATGAATTACTGGTTAAAATTAAAAGTAAAATAAGAGATATAGAACAATATGAGTTTGAGGGTGCAAAAATTAGAGCAAGAGCCCAGATGCATGCAGAAGGGGAAAAGCCAACCCGATATTTTTGCGCATTAGAAAAAGCACGGGCAATAGATAAGGTGATGTGCTCATTAAACATGCCGGATGGTTCAACCGTCTTTACCAACAATGAAATGAGTACTATTGTATGCAATTACTATGAGTCATTGTACAAGTCAGGGGGAATTGATGAAGATGCAAAATTGGATTTGTTAGCAAATATAGACAAAAAGGTGTCAGACACAGGCAGTGAATTTTGTGATCAACCCTTAACACTAGAAGATTTAACTAAATCCCTTAAAGGTATGAAACTAGAAAAATCACCGGGGTGTGATGGCCTTCCAGTTGAATTTTACCAAACGTTTTGGCACCTTGTAGGTCCAATAATGGAAGAATTAGGCACTGAAATTTTTGAGAAAGGCCATTTACCACCAACTATGGCTAGGGCATACGTAAGGCTAATATATAAAGGAAATGACAGACGTCTAATTCAGAACTACAGACCAATTTCTCTACTATGTGTAGACTACAAAATAATATCCAGAGCACTAACATTGAAACTAGGTAGTGTTTTAGGAGAAATCATTGGAACAGAGCAGACATGTGCTGTACCCAGGAGGACAATTCTAACCAATACCATGGTAATAAGAGACCTTATACAATTGGTTGAGAAGGATAGCATCCCTTCAGCTGTGATTGCCTTGGACAATGAAAAGGCATTTGACCGTGTGGAATGGGATTTTCTTTTTAATTCTTTGCAATCGTTTGGGTTAGGCTCAAACTTTATTAAATGGGTAAAGATTTTATATACGGATATCAAGAGTAGCTATTTAGTGAACAATCAATTATCCAGAGAAATTGTCTTAGAACGTGGGGTTAGACAGGGGTGTTCCCTATCGCCATTATTATTTGTTATTGTGATGGAATCACTTGGCATAGCATTGAGGCAAAATAATAACTTTCAAGGCATATGTATTCGTGGCATAGAAAGACCACTTAAGCTGTCACAATATGCTGATGACACAACTGTGTTTACCAGTTCAAACAATGATTTTGCAATTTTAAACCACGTACTAGAAAAGTTCCAAAATGCATCTGGTTTGAAAATCAATAAAGGAAAATCCAAAGGATTATTTCTGGGGCCATGGAAAGAGCGGAATGACCAGCCACTTGAAATCAATTGGTCTAATGATACCATTAAGATTTTAGGCATCTATTTTGGCAGGAAACCGAATACAATACAAAATTGGAATGAACGAGTATCTAAGCTTAAGAGAATATTAGCAAATTGGAAGCGTCGTCGTCTTTCAATCTTTGGTAGAGTGTTTGTTGTCAACAACTTGGCATTATCTGGGCTATGGTATACAGCATCTGTTGTACACATGCCAAAACATGTAGAAAAGGAGGTTAATGAGTTGATATTGTCATTCATATGGGAAGAAAAGAATCATTTAGTTTCCCATCGTGTTCTCAATAATGCTAAGTTAGAAGGAGGACTTGATTTAATTGATATTAAAGTGAAATGTGTTTCTTTAAGGTTAAAACTTTTGGATGATCTTATTACATCAGATGAGACGTGGGCATGTGTTTCACGAGCTCTCATGGAGAGAATTGTAGAACCATTTCTGGCGGAGCATGTTTTTACCTCAAAGAAGCCACCTCCGAATAGCCAAATGATACCAGATGTGTTTAAAGATCAAGTTAAGGAGTTAGAAATATTTGACAGATACATGCCTCCACCTACGTGCTGGAAGGAAGTACTAGAACAGCAATTGTGGGGCAATAGTAATATATGTTATAACAATGCAGTACTTTATCTACCGTCCTTTGCAAAATATGGCATTCAACATTTATCGGATATGATACACCCTCAAACACGTAGATGGATTACAATGCAAGACGTAGCTAGAAAAACACATATGAGGCATATAGATGTCCAGCGGTTGCTAAATAAAATAAAACATGCTGTACCAATTGAATGGTTTCGTCTACCAAATGTAAATAATAATAGTTTGACTCCACAACCCGCATTAGTTCTTGATGATGAGATGTTAAAATACAAGATGAGATCCAAGGAATGGTACCATATTATGAGACGAAAACAAGTAACACCTCCCATAGCAATTAGGAGATGGGATGACTCAAGCTATAAACCATCCAGTTGGAAAAATGTATGGAAAATCTTACATTCTCCATCCATACCAAATATGGCTCGTGATTTATTGTGGCGATTACTACATCGACGGCTATGGGTGGGACACTTGACATACAAGTGTAATATTACGACTTCTGATAGGTGTTACTTATGTCAAACAGACGAGGAAACAATCGAGCATTTATTTGCGGAATGTCCAATATCATCACAATTTTGGGACTATATCAGCAAAATCTTGGCAAAATTTGGAGCGAAGCCCATTGTTCTAGACACGCATGTAGTCTTGTTTAGAGAGTTTGGATCAAGCGGTGTAAATATCATAAAGTCTGAAAGGACTATTTTAATAACAATACTAACCATAGGTGTTTGGGCCATTTGGAAACATCGGTGTGCACAGACGAAAAATCCATCTATGGGCAATCACAATAGAGCAATAAAGGCAATATTTCGTTCATTGCTGCTGAATCATATTCCTTGCGAATATTTTAGATTAAAGCAGCATGGTAAAGAAAAAGTATTCAAGGACATATGGTGCAAAACAAACATAGTTTCAATGGAGTTGGGAGCTGTAAAAATAAATGAGCCTGCACTAGCTTAAATCATTTAATTACTACAGCTGATTTATCTGTGTCTTTTAATTGATCTGTGTCATGTAATTCATTTTAGTCTGCACTTTGATATTGTTATGTTTAATAATTCATGTTAAGAAATAAACAGACTGGGGTAATTTAATAATCAATCGATAAAGTAATTTGCCATTGAATTATAAAATTGTCCCAGGTAATTTTAGGAATTTGCACAGAGTTTTATAGGGTTATTTGTTCCCGGGTAATTTACAAAACCTTACAACAAAGTAAATCAAAAATGGAAACAAGAGCGCCATCTATTTCCATCTATTTTTCTGTAATTTTCCTGCTGACTATATATGTTATGCTACCCGAATGCTACTACGCCCGCTGATCTTTAAGACTCAGCCCACTGGCGTCAATGATTGACTTATTTGATTGACGAGTCACTTTTCATTTGTTGAATAGTTGCACTCGCCACACGGGTCTACTACCACACATGGATTGAATGGTAATTTACAAAACCTTACAATAAAGTAAATTGAAAATTTAAACAAGAGGGCCATCAATTTTTCTGGAATTTTTCTGCCGACTATATGTATTATACTACCCAAATGCTACTACGCCCGCTGATCTTTAGAGAATCAGCCCACTGGCGTCAATGATTGACTTATTTGTCATAGATTGACGAGGCACTTTTCATTTGTTGGATAGTTGCACTCGCCACACGGGTCTACTACTACACCTCGGTTGAATAGTAATGCCTTTGTTAAGTTTTGTTTTGCTATCGGAGCTTTATCAGTATATTGTTTTGTATCTATACCTTTTAAGCCATATGTATTTATAGATTGTATTAATGCTCATTATTTATCATTGTTTTGGTGTAATATTAATCAAGATTACTAGTTCACCAGGTTTTTTTCTGGGGGTTTGCAAGCCTTTTTAAAGGAGTTCCTCCGTGAAGTTTGTCCGACTGCGTCAGCGTCGGTTTTTCAAAAAAAAAAAAAAAAAAAGTAGTAGTAGTAGTATGAGTAGTAGTAGTAGTAGTAGTAGTAGTAGTAGTAGTAGTAGTAGTAGTAGTAGTAGTA
>CM067371.1:21316566-21349066 GCA_034401795.1 Chaetoderma sp. LZ-2023a
ATCAGATGTGTCCATTCAACCACAGAGTTCACAGATGAAAGATGAAATGGTAATGTACCGATCAGAAGGGGGTGCAGTGTTAGTGCCATATGTAACAGGCGAGAGGTGTGAAATATCGTCTACTGCGCCATGATTCTGATTTTACCAAATATGAATATTTGGCTGTGTTAGAACTAGGAAACATTGAATTCGCAGGAAAATTAGGCAAATGGTCTAAGAAACGCTCTACAAAACCGAAATCAAGTTAATCTTATGATGGCGACTGTAAACATCATTTTACAAATTATGATTATCTGCACCATCAATTGCTGAGGATTAAATACCGAATTCAAGCAGCGCCACTTGCTTGAAGAATTAGCAAATGAGAGAGTTGATATTGCTTTTCTACAAGAGACCAAAATTAAAAAAACTGAAGTGTATGAATCTGTCAAAGATATCTCAAAAGGGCCGATTTTTTTATTATTTATCACAAGATAATAGTGCGGGAGTGGCCATTCTTATCATGGCCCGCTGTCTCAACTATGTTGACATTATATCGTTGTCATCAGATACAAATGGACGATGGATTTGTGTATCAATTGATGAACTAAACACAAGTTTAAGTTTGATGTGCCTTTATGCACCTACCTCTCAGCAATTGCGCCGTGAATTTCTAAATGATGTTTCCACAATAATTCAAGACAGAACGCCTGAAAACCTAATTATGGGCGGTGACTTTAATTGCATATTAGATGAGGCTAATGACAGAAACGCTAGGTCTAATTTTAATAACACATCGCATAATATGTTGAAACACATTTGTGAAAATAAAAGCTTGGTAGACACTTACCTGATGAAAAATGCAGAAGGGCGGGAATTTACTTGGTTTTCAACCGATGGAAGGTTAGCTTCAAGGTTAGACAGGACAGGTATAGAACAGGGTTGTTCTATAAATCTATTGGTTTGACAGGTATAGAACAATCACTGACAGGTTACATGTGTAAAACTAACATAAAACCAGTAACTTTCTCTGATCACAATATGTTTTCCATCATATTAGACCATGCTGCCTGGGAAAAACGAGGAGATAGATTTTGGAAACTTGACGTAGTATTGCTACGAGATAGTTGCTATCGCAAATGTGTGGAAAGTTGTTGGAGGCATTGGGATGAAAGAAGAGGTTCGTATGAATGTATAACAGACTGGTGGGAAGATGCTAAATCAGACATGAAATATATTTCGAGGGCGGTATTCCACCAGGAAAGCACGAGAAACACGAAAGCGTAAAAAGGCGCTTCAGAGGTCGTTGTGTAAACTTAATAACAAAATTAATGATGGGGAATATAATTATTACGAACTATAAGTTAAATTTAAAGGTAGACTAAATGAAATAGAGCAAAATCAGTTTGATGACGCCAAAATAAGGTCAAGAGCACAAATTCACACCGAGGGTGAAAAGCCCACACGTTACTTTTGTAACTTGGAAAAAGCAAGAGGTATAGAGAAAGTAATGCGCTCACTGAAGACTAATGATGGAGTATCAGTGTGCTCAAATGCAGAAATGATGGAAACAGTATCCGAATTTTACAAATCATTGTATAAATCTGAGGGAATCGATGAAACTGCAACTAGAGATGTTTTAGCTAATATAAAGAAAAGACTTCCAGATTCATGTCGCGAAAGCTGTAACCAATCAATAACAATTGACGATTTGACAAAATCCCTCAAAGGTATGAAGTTAGAAAAGTCTCCTGGATGCGACGGACTTCCAGTTGAATTTTATCAAACATTCTGGCACATATTTGGGCCAGTATTAGAAGAAATAGCAACCAGCATTTTTAAGCAAGGACATCTCCTCCCCCCCCCCCATCCATGGACCAAGCATATGTTCGGCGTATGTACAAGAGGGGTGACAGAAATAAAATACAGAATTATAGACCAATCTCTCTACTCTGTGTAGATTATAAGATTATTACTCGGGCACGAACATTAAAACTTGGCGCAGGCCTAGGCGAAGTCATTGATGATGATCAAACCTGCTCTGTGCCAGGAAGATCACTATTAAACAACACTTTGCTTATACAGGACCTTATTCAATTAGTTGAAAAGGATTGTATCCCCGCACCAATAATAGCAATTGATAACGAGGAGGAGTTTGACAGACTAGAATGGGATTTTATGTTTAAGTCTTTAGACCATGTTGGCTTTTGTTCAAGATTTATTAAATGGGTAAATATTGTATATACTGATATAACAAGTTGCTATTTAGTAAACAATCAGCTATCCGAACCTGTAGTTTTGGAACGTGGTGTCAGACATGGTTGCTCACTTCCCCCCCCCCCCCCCTTCTATTTGTCATAGCCATGGAATCGTTGGGGTGCCACATTGAGGCAACGCAATGAGTTTCAAGGAACATGTATACGTGGCGTAGAAAGGCCACTAAAGGTGTTTCAATACGCAGATGATACGATTGTGTTTGCGGTTAAAAATACGGATTTTAACATTTTAAAAGGCGTATTAACAGGTTTTCAAAATGCATCAGGGCTTAAAGTCAATAAAGACTCATCTAAGGGCTTATTTTTGGGCGATTGGAAGGGCAGAACTGACAATGTGATGGATATTTACTGGTCAAATGATGTCATATTTACTTTAGTAGAGAACAAAATGTATTACTAAACTGGGAGGAAAGGTTATCCAAGCTAATGTGTGCATTACTAAATTGGAAACGACGCCGTCTAATGTCTTTGGCAGGACATGTGTCCTTAATAATTTAATTGTATTTGGACTGTGGTATACCGCTTCTGTAGTTCATATGCCCAAATCAGTAGAGTCAAAGATCAACACGTTACATTTGTCCTTCTTATGGGAGGGCAAAGCCCATTTAGTATCACAGTCAATCCTCACCAGTGAAAAGCATGCCGGAGGCCTGGATTTTGTTAATGTTTCAGCAAAGTGTGCTTCTTTAAAATTGAAATTCTTGAATAAGTTCCTCGCTTCAAACTCATCTTAGTCAAGTGTTTCAAGGGCACTTCTCCAAAGGTACATAGACCTATTTCCAGTAGAATGTTTATGTGTGTGCAATAAACTGCCACCTAATCATCAAATGATAAAAAATGTATATAAAGAACAACTCGAAGCCGTACAAATATTTACACGATCAATGCCACAACACAATTGTTGGGAGGATGCCTTAGAGCAACGTCTTTGGGGCAACGAGTTGATTCGTGATAATGATGATGCATTATATTTGCCCTCTCTGGACAAAAATGGTGTTCAATATTTACGTGACTTGGTAAATCCAAAATCTCGTAAAGGGATTGCTATGCAAGATGTAGCAAAAATAACATCAATAAGATATATTTATGGTCAGCGCTTATTTGTTAGAATAACGAATGCAATACCTGCAGTATGGTTCACATTGCCGAAAGCACGTGGCAAAATTGATATGTTGCAACCAACATTAGTATTTATGTCAGAACGTATGAAATACAACATGACATCTAGAGACTGGTATAGAATTCTAATGCAAAGTCGGAGACAGACTCCTATTGTGGTTAGGCATTGGAACAATTTAGGTTGCGCGCCAAAGAACTGGAAAAATGCCCGGAAAGCAATACATCTACCTTGTCTACGAGGAAATGCACGGGACCTGGCATGGCGATTACTCCATCAAAGGCTATGGGTCGGCCATCTTACTTATATGTGTAAAATAACAAATACAGCCCGGTGCTTATTATGTAATACTGAGGAGGAAACGATAGACCATCTATTTACTCAGGTTATATATAAGTCTCGCTTTCTATAGACAGTACGTCCCCATAGTTTGCCATTTCCAATTTAATACGCTTGTTGGGTATTTCTAGAGGTGCTTTGATTTTCACGAGCAATTTATCAGAATCGATCCCCTGAATCGTACATGCCGCCCCATTAACCACCAGCCCGTCTTCCAACAGCGTGTTCCTAATCTCATCAGAACAAACGGTAATATTCAAAACGATCCTCTTTATATTAATTTCAGTACTGCGGGACCAGAGCCGACGATATCTTTCAAACCGTGATAGACGTCAATAGCCCCGCACTTCACCCCGCTGTCGTAGCCCGCAGGCTTAGCCGTTGTTTGTATTTGTACACGCTAGACATTATGCATGAGTGCCCAGTGCCTCAGCAGGAGCTCAATATATATAGCCTGGCGAGTGGGTGAAAGAAATCGAGCAACCGAAAATGATCCGGCTGCTAACCAACATATATATATATATATATAGTTTTATTTTGTAATATTCTTTTTTGAAAGTTTTGTTGTTTGAAGTCGCTATTTACAGCGGTGGTTTTTGGTATTGTCTTTTCGCAGTGACTGCTAGAGACATTACTCACTGCGGCGTCTTCTTCGTTTTTGTCCTAGTTATTGCCCACGGTTAGGCGTTGTTTTGGTGGTGTGTGTTGCTGCTAAGAAACGAAGAAGACGCCGCAGTGATCAATGTCTCTCGCTGGCACTGCGAAAATACAATGCCAAACACCACCGCTGTAAATAGCGACTTCAAACAACAACACTTTCAAAAAAGAATATTACAAAACAAAACTATATACACTTATACAGACCCAGGACAAAACTGAAACATAAATGACCAGTAGAAATCGTTCAAAATCAACGATATTAGCAGAGACACGTGTGTTTCCTTTGACTGCTACTACTACTACTACTACTACTACTACTACTACTACTACTACTACTACTACTACTACTACTACTACTACTACTACTACTACTACTACTACTACTACTACTACTACTACTACTACTACTCCTACTACTACTACTACTACTACTACTACTACTACTACTACTACTACTACTACTACTGCTACTACTACTACTACTGCTACTTTTTTTTTCTTTTTTTTTTTAAAATCCGACGCTGACGCCGTCGGATACACTTCACAGAGGAACTCCTTTAAAAAGGCTCGCAAACCCCCATAAAAATCGGATGAAATAGCAGGCTTTATTAATAGAATAACAATACAAACCTAACATATCAACACAGTGCAAGTTAAAATACTCAATTATCATATACCACAACCGTGGCATAACTACATAGAAAACGTAATTAATAAAGAGCTGATAACATAACATAATTCAACAAAGCCATTACTATTTGCACACCGTGTGGTAGTAGGCCCAAATGGCAAGCATAGCTAAACAACAAATGGTAAAGGGACTCATCAATAATTAGCAATACGCTACTGCTACTTGTTGACGCCATTGAGCCGATTCATGACATCAGGATAAGTAGATCATATGTAGTTTAACGTAGCACACTGTATAATAGTAGGGCCAAATGGTGAGTGCCGCTCGCCAACAAGTGGCGAGGTGACTCGTCAATAAGTAACAAAAAGTCACTCATTGGCGCCAGTTAGCCGATTCATAAATTCCCGGCGGTAGCCTTTATGTAATATAATGAACAAAGCAAAAGTATACAAACTATGACTAGATAGATGGCGCTTTGGGTTCACATTCTAAATTTACTTCAGTGTAGGTTTTTGCAAATTGCCCTGGAACAAATACACCTACAATAAACATTTACAACAGGAAGCTAATTGTAAGATATCACACTCTGTTAACTTGAAAATCTGATCACCTCCAGAATATTGACATAATGCTCATTTGATATTTAAATATACTGATTCCAAAGGTTAGGGTATTCGTCAAGATTAGAGTCTCCTACGGCATTACAATTTTAAAATAAAGGCAATTAAATTAAATTAAAATAGCATTTATCAATATACAGCAAGCAGCGAGTGTGCTAGCTCATATAAGTTCCGCTTCTGATATTTTTAGATATCCGTATTCAATTGATACTAGGCCAGTTTTGCACCATACATCTTTAAATCTACTTTCTCTCCCATGTTCTACTAGCTTGTAAAATTCACAATGACTGCAGTTTATCAACAATGATCGAAATATAGCTTGTATGGCTCTTTGATGGTTGTTGCCGGTTTTATCTCTGGCCTGTGAACACCGATGCTTCCAGATGGCCCACACTCCTACAGATAACAGGGTTATTAACAATTCTTTATCCTTGCTATTAATGATTCGTCCGATAGTTGAGCAATCTTTGAACAAAATTGTTTCAGCCACTCAATTCACATATTTGGTTCCAAATTTAGATAGAGCATATTGATATATACCCATAAGCCTGTAGTTATACGACACTGAGTAAATATCTGCCCTCGGTACCATATTGGTAAAAAGAATGCATTGCCAATAGACAATGCACTGGGCAATGCAGATTTACTATCCAATATCCAGACTCGCCTTACACCATTTTCGGGTGAACGGTAAAAACCATATATATATCGCATATGGTTTTTACCGTTCACCCGAAAATGGTGTAAGGCGAGTCTGGATATTGGATAGTAAATCTGCATTGCCCAGTGCATTGTCTATTGGCAATGCATTCTTTTTACCAATATGGTACCGAGGGCAGATCAAGACATGCCGGATTTGCAATAGCGTGGCCCATCTGGCGAGCGCCTGTCCCCATAAGGACAATGTCTACTGTGTGGTGGCACTGACCGCTAATAATGGAAATGCAAGATGGCCACAGGTAGCTCAGTGGTGGGAAAGCAAAATGTAGATGAGAATAAACGGGAAAAATCAAGTTAGTGAATCTGTTACTGTAGCTAATGTACACATTCTGCCCAACCCAGTGTCAGTTCAACTGAAGATTTGATAGACGTATTGGAAGAAGGGTTACCTCAAACACCCGTGTCAGTAGCCAATCATAATGTTGCAATGCCATCAATTGTTAGTGCAAATCCATCAGTGAATGACATCGATATGGAAGAGGATGAAGATGGCGAACTCTGATGATGGTGGTTTATCGGTCTGAAACTGGAGGAATTTTAGTACCATATATGACTTAGAAAGGTGTACGCTATAGGCATATGCGGAATGATTCTGATATTGCCAAATATTAACATTTAATAATTGTTGACCTAGCAACCTCCAATTTCATTGCTAAAATGTGCAAATGGACCAAACAGGAGAAAAGTAAGAAACCAAAATCTAATTAGTTATAATGGCCAATATATACAGATTTTTAATTGTTATGATTATGTGTACATTAAATTGTAGCGGCCTCAACGACAATTTAAAACAACGATTATTGTTGAAAATGTTGCTGTAGCTTAGGGTTGATATTGCTCTCCTTCAGGAAACAAAGCTCCGAGGCCCTGAAGCCATCGAACGTTTTAAACAACTTGCCCAAGGTGAAGTGTTTACATCTCATGCCACTGAGCCAAATGCGGGAGTTGCTATTTTATTTTTACCTAAATGTCTCGGGTCAAGAGCATCATTTCTTCAGATACTGACATTTCTGGTCGGTGGGGCAAAGTCACATGTGACGGCTCTGACACCAGACTAAATATTATGCCAATTTATGCTCCAGCATACGGGATGCATTCTTCTCCAGCCAGCATTGCATCCGTGATCCATGATAATTCAGAAAATCTTATTTTGGGAGGTGATTTTAACTGTAGCTTAGACAAGGATAAAGATAGACGTTCATTATATAATTATAATGATACTACTCATTATCGCTTAAAAGAGATTTGCGATGCGTAACATTTACTGGATAGCTATCGACCTTTAGAACTGATGGTTGTGATTTTACTAGGGTGACAACTAAGGGCCAAACAGCATCTCGCTTGGATAGAATATATGTGCAAAGATCACTTAAAGGCAATCTTTCACAGACAATCATATTTGCCCAGCAACTTTCTCAGATCACAGTGTAGTTTCTATAAGCATTGACAATGCCGACTGAATAAAACGTGGTCCTGGGTTCTGGAAATGTAATTGTTCTTTATTAAATGATACAGAATACCATCGTCAGGTACACAGTTTTTGGAATTTTAAAATGCACAACAAAGGTGATACAGAAGATTTGATTTGATGATGGGAAGAAGTAAAATTAGGCTTTGTTCACGTATCCAAGCCATTTTCTATAAAAAGCAAGGAAAATGCGGAAAGATGTGAAAGCACTTGAGCGCCTATTATTTATACTTTCCCGTAAGGTTGCAAATGGCGCAGCTCATTTAGTCGATTATCTGAATGAAATAAAATTTAAACTACGTGCAAGTGAGGAGGAAAAGGCTGAATGCGCCAAAATAAGATCTAGAGCTCAAATGTACGTAGAAGGAGAAAAAACACAAAATATGTCTGCAACCTCGAACGATTTAGAGGTGTAGAAAAATTGATTAGAAGCTGACAAGTAGATCGCCAAGTGCTTAGCTCCAACACAGATATATTGGATGCTGAACAGAACTTCTAGCAATCTCTGTACAGATCAGAACCTATTGATAAGAAACTAGCGCAAGATCTGTTTAATAATATTTAAGATAAGTTACCTCCTTCATCAGTTGATATATGTGAATAGGACTTAAGTTTTGATGAAATAACAAAGTCCCTTAATACAATGAAAGCTGCCAAATCACCAGGAGGGGATGGGCTTTGTGTATAATTGTATCAAATATTCTGGCATCTGTTGGTAAAACATTCCACGAGGTTATCAGAGAAATCTTACAGTTAATATATAAAATGGGCGATCGCAGTGATCTGAAGAACTTGTCGCATGGATCACCGTCAGGTGCATACTTGGCCCTGGGAGCTCCCTGCTCAACCCTCCACTGGCCATATATTGGTCTGTGCATAAACGGCCATTCCAGCAGGAGAACAGAAACAGAGACCGCGAGATTGGCCTACGCGCATGCGCGGCCATAAGCCTGTTGGAGACTGGCAACTTATGTATATACTTGTTCATAGTATGGCAATTCTGTAATTTGGGACCGTCCTCAAAGATTTTGGTATGCATTAACATCAGAATTGAATGAGGAATCACCACACTGAACAGAAATTAAATCGGTTCAGAGCTGGCGAAGATATCCCAAAATTAAAAGGACTCTTTTGGAGCTCCAACTCAGCGTAGACATCGCCCGAGCATGTGCCCGAACGAGAGAGACCTAGGCACGATGGCTCTAGCTACCTTGTCTGGCACACAACGCGTGCCGTGATTGGCTGAACTGGCTATCACAGCCTCCAACCGAGTATAAAAGCCAGTCTCAAAGCCAAACTCAAATAGAAGCGAGGCGTACTCGGTCCGAGATGGGAACTACTGTGTAGAGCTCAAGTTCTGCAATCTAGACCAATACGGTTTATTACAGCCAGGTCCCTTCCCCGGACAGCCGCACTCTGCACCCCACCCAGTTGTTGTGCACTCCTGATAGATCAACAGGACTAAGGCTCTTTAATTCAACGACCATCACCAGTGGTGCCGTTATAAGCGGTGTACGACTTTTGGCCGTTACCATCAAAATTAGTATGTAAGGACGGTGGTGTTTTTGCCGTGCCACTACAGAAACCGTGGTAGAAAAAATGGACGTATCCAGCATCATTGATTTTATGTTTCGACAGCAGTCCAGACAAGGACAATGCTTTATACGCCGTATGAGCTAAACGGTGTGGATCGTCTTGTGCCGAGAAAATAATTCTATATAATATGCACTTACCATTTCTACACACAAACAGTATACGTGAGATCTATTCAATATGTGCTATGCAATAGGACCTGTTAAGCCACCGAAATTGGCTTTATTCTTCACTGTTCTTTAGTATGAAACACACCGACAAGCATCCTGCAATAATTCTCCAGACAGCAGCTACACCATGCATCAACACACACCATAAGAAGACGCTGTAAAGATTACATATGATGTTTAAATTGCACTGATGACTAATAGGTGCACCACATAGGGGCATATCTTAGTTATGTATGCCGTTATTAATAATAATAAATAAAGTACCGCCTTAAGTGGTATCGTAAGGTTGGATGCGACCTCCGCTTTAAAGGCAATATTGTACATAATATGATGCATTGTAAACCTTTGCCAACAATTATACGGCACCGTAGGCCAAGTTGGCGTTATACTTTAATGAATGTATAAATTGTAATTAGGCATTCTGCACATTAATAGTTTAGCAGTAAAATCTAGAAAAATATTTGGACCACAGTACACCTAGGTTACACTATACATCAACAACAAATGCATCACCATGTTTTCTCCCAACGGCACCAATTTTACAGTAAGGTCGCTGCTCATGCTCCCGCTAAACCTGGAACTATGATAGCTCGATAGGACAGGTTGTTAAGATAGCCAAGAGCGGTTACTCTTTAAATGGAGAATTATCATTAAAACCTCTTCTTCACGGTCAATAAGACCATTGTATAAACGGTACTACTGATTTTCATAGTTGGCCGTCCATATTAAGGTCTCCTAAATTGCAGAGAGTAACTGCCTTTGACTATGCTTTTCTTGCCGGCTGGGCGAAATAATTGTTAGAATTCCCATCGTCAGAATGGTTAGGACCATCCCAAGAAACTACAGTAGGTTTCTGGCCAGCCAGAATCAATCTACCGTTCACATGCATACCCCGTGTATCTTCTGATACCTATTAAGCAGGACTTTTTATGACAAAGTAGGAAACACTGCGAAAATATAAATACGCCAACACCGTAGTGTCCTTACGGCAACTTTCTCCAAACCTAAAGCAGCTAAACGGTAACTCCAGGGTACGGATCTCTTACGGTCCATACTCGAAACTTTAGGTGACGGATAGACACACGGATTGCCATCTAACTCAACATGGTGACCGGGTGCCTTAGAGCTCACCATGCCTACGGGATAGTCACCATAGATGGAAATACGTTTCTCTTTCCCCACTGTAAGTAAGCTAAAAAACGCTTTCTAAACATGCTTCCGTCAATGTGATTTGTCCATGTGTTGTTATTTGTGGTTGTGATGCGGTATGTAGAAGGATTGCAATTCTGAAACTACCACCAGACAACATGTTGCATGCTGTTGGTCTGAGGAGAGATACTCCGTGGGGTATCGGCAACGGTACCGGGCATCCTCGCCATGAAGACTTATTTGTTAAAGACACTTGGTGCTACGCCACTTGCGGCTTAAAAATATGCGTTTTTGGACTTATAACTAAAGGTTAGTCTAGAACATTTGTAGGTACACAAAAATGAACGGTACCTACTACAATAGTATCTTTAGCTTGAGACAATGGTGCCGAAATGAACCAGCCACCGTATCTTCACATACACACCATAGGCACGCAACAGCAACCTAACTATGTTAGGATAAACACATATGATAATTTTTCTCTCTCTTGGTAGGATAAGAGGGCAGCCATTTTTACCGCTCTCCTCTTCCGCTTCGGTGTTGAAGGCATTTTTTTTACGGAAGCCCACGCGAGGCACTTTCCTCTTGCAAAATTTTATATTCCCTGCTTTGTGCAGGGAAGACCAGCATACTTTCCCTCCTTATTTTTCGTTACCGTGGGATGTATCTCTGACGATTGCATAGAAACGGTGAGATTACATCAACCCTCTTTTTCACATTTTTATAGTCAGCTTCCCACTAGTTGTCTTCTCACAAGGCAACACAATGTTTGATACCGTCATATATTCCCTCTCAAACAAATGGAAAGAACATAGTTATCTTTGACACTAAAAGTAGTATGGTGTTCCCGTTTCCCCCCCCCCCCCCCTCATTGCGACAGTCGGTCGCTCTCGTTTTTCGACCGTTCTCCACATGGAGCACATTACTGCACCATCATAAATCTCCTCCCAAGCAAATGGTAATGATTCAATCATTATTGGTACCGTTTGATATGGGTGTTCCATTACTGTCGGATTATAGACAGATATAGTTTATTGCTCGGACCGGGCCCCCCCCCCACGTGTGTACCTTTCTCGATACCGTCTACATGGGACTAAATCGGTTAGGTACCACTGGCGGACACACAATTAACACACCACTTTTTCTGTTGCCACATACACCGTTCATATGTGACAGGCACATAAAAATTGTTTGCCACCGTAATTAAGTAAGTAAATTGTACTAGCACGCTCTTTCCACCTTGGAAATGTCGGCTAGGCATACCGGGGACACGAACAGCCAGGACGAGATGGTAGTGTTCAATTTTCGCAGCAATGGCTGCACGAGCCCACTGGAATGTGATCGTGCCACTGGCCCTGGAGATTGGTTTTTGCGGACATCAGAGATGCGCTGAGACCGCTCCCCAACCCTGAGGCTGGCTGACCAGCAGCGGCAACAACGGCAAGTGACGGAGCCATGTACGCTCCCAGCGGCTACAAGTGGTGCCCGATGTGGGACTCGAATGAAAATTGAACCTACACGTGATTTCAATCACTGTGTCTTTCAGTCTACACTTCAGATGAAGAAATGGAGGCTATAAACCATAGAGACGGCGGTACGCTCACCAACCCCTATATATCGATCCCCGGTGCGGGATCATTAGCACCCATAAGACCAGTATACTCGCCTGTAAGTGAAGTACCGTTTATCGATGCTTCACATGCGGGTGACAACTATATAACTGTGTCTGACATCCGAAATGGGATGCATTCACTATGGCCAGATGACAAACTACACAATAACCGTCCCCTAAGGGGACCAATAACTACCTTACACCTGGTACGCCCACACTTGGCAACAGCAAGTGAACAATGGCGAGACGCACAGGCCAACGGGACCGTGTTCCATCAGCAAATAAATACACCAACAGCACCGCATAATAATTTACCATTACGGTGCCAACATTGGAACACGGAGCCTGAATTACTGCTAACTAATCCACAGCCAGCTTACACTCATTTTACCAATTATCCACGTCCCTCTCCAAGTGTCCCACATTATCGGGAATGGCTAATAACACATTCCACCAACCCTAGTAGACCAGTAAATCAGGTGCCGTTACGAAATATGACACCACCTAGGTGTGATGAACGGTACCGTCTGGAGAGGAATTCCTCGCCCGTATGGTACCACTTAGAATTACCACACAGGAAATCTCCATACAGGCCTAATGACTATGATTCCCGTCCCTCTTCAGATTTTACTCCCATTATGCCTGCACCACCACCCGGGTTCGCACCGAGCACTCCCTATCACGGCCCCGGCCGAGTCATACTTCCACTTGAATTCAGTGGGGACGGTGATTGTGCCAACTATAACTGCCAATTTGAAATCATCAGCAGGACGAACTGTTGGTCAGACCACCAAATTGGAGAATATCTGACCGCAAAAATTATCGGGGAACGCGCTACAGGTGTTAGCAGACATGGGGTCTGAAGTAACACCGACCTATAGTGAACTAAAAAATGCATTGTCAGAACGGTTTGGTGATACGGCTCTTGGAGAAACTAGCCATTTACAATTAAAGAACTTGCAGCGACGTGCCAATGAAACTCTCCATGAACGAGCAAGCCGTATTAGGCGATTAGTCGCATGAGCTTACCCCAGTACCAACCCAGAGGGAGTCACTCACTTGCAATTGAATACGTTTATTGACGCCCCGATTGGCGAACCATCTCTAAAAGAGAAACATTTTTCTGTTAGAACGTTGAAGACTACAAACGTTAATGGCTACAGCCGTGCGCATAGAAAACTTCCTGGAACGACAAAAAAAGCAAAACGTCATTTGCACCCTATTAATGAGTTAGCGGAACCCAGTACCAAATGTACTGCGGACATCGTACCTGCTTCATGCACGGTAACAGAAGCAGGCACCGTACACACCAAACAGCCTCAGTAGAATAATGCACCAAGAGGCAGAGGTCGTGGCCAGTCCCACCGTGGAGGCCACAATGATGCCCCCGGTAGGGGAGGGGGGCAACCAACATAATAATTCAAATAAGTCTAACACGGATGAACGGTTAGAGGAGATTACCAAACAATTTGCTTCTCTGACCAATCCTTTAACTACTTTATCAACAATGGTAGCACAGAGCAGAAATAGGTCTACCATAAATCGTCCTTCACCGACATCCACGCACCCAAACACATGTAGTGGTTGTGGTGAAGTAGGACACTGGAGTGAACGGTGTCCCAACTGTCCTCCCTCCAGCACATTACAGCTAGAGCAAAGTAAGCCACCGTCAGTAAATCAAACAAACTAACACGGGCACTGAAGGGAGAGTCCGTTCAGTGCGCGTCTCTTAAAACTGACTTAAAACCTTGCAAATTACCACCTTTACTTAAACATAAACAAGATTGTGACACTGTGAAAACGTTCCTGCAATCAACGGTACAGCAGACATGCCTGGTGTCTGCTGTAGCTAATATCACTCCCCTAAACATGGACGGTTTTTCAAAACCAGCCATTCTCACACCACTTCCATTTTTTATGCAGAACGGCCCTGGTAGATAAAGATGATACAACAGAAACAAGCTACTAGGCCAACCGTTATCTCCCCAAATGTATGGTGTCCCCGAGTGGTATGTGATAACCGGTCTTCTCCATCTTCGCGAACGGACTTCTCACTCAGTAGCATTGAAACTGAGTCACACCCAGTCGTCGGCTTGGATACAAAAAAAGAGCAAAAATAAATTCAAAAATATATTACAAAAAATGTTAGTTTCTACTGTGCTTAGTAGAAGCACATTATGGTACATTGCCGTAGATGGGCCACTCGCTTTACGAACGTGCCACTAAACAAACTGCTGTCAAATCTACTGTGCCCATCGGTTCCCTATCTCCCGCACCATTGGCACGGTTATTACAAAAAACAATTAGGCAGCAGAAGCGTAAAATTGCTCCGTTTTGCACTCAACCACCAACCGTACTTGCCAAGGTTATTGGCAAGCAAACCATGTATATACAAGATTATAACGTACCACCAACAAGTAAATAAGTAATTAAAATAGAAAAACCCTCTCCTGAGGCCGAGAAAATAATATATAAATGTGCCTGTCTGTTTGGCGGTATGCCTACAAATGCCACCATAGACACCGGTGCATCATTAACGGTGTTTAACGAACAATTATATTCTAGCATCCCTACCCAGAGAAAAACGCCTTTAAACCATCCAATCTCCAACTCCAAACGGCCACCGGTACCGATATTCCCGTGGCCGGTATAGTAAATATTGTAATACAAATAGAAGAATTAAAATATATCCATCAGGTAGCAGTTGCATCCATACAAAACGATGCACTACTGGGTTCTGACTTTCTCAGCGCCAGTGAAGCAGTAATTCACTGCAAACAACAAGAATTAGAAACACACTTCCGCGGTATCCCACTAGGGCCGGAATCAACTTTATATCATACTTGTGCTTTAATATTGGCCTCCTCAGCCACCGGTAAGCCGGGCCATGAAGAAATGTTATGGGCCACTGGGCCACAATTAAAACAGATATTCATACCGCTCTGCTAGAACCTGATCAGGAATAAATGTTGGCCTCTAAATGTGTTAGTCCAAGAATGTTAGTTAGAACCACATGTAGGGGCCGTAGACTTTACTGTGTAATGGCACAGCTAATCCCATTACCTTAGTTCCTGGGGTTTGCTGTGGCCGTTTGGTGGACATAGATTCGGTGGAAATACTTCCCCCCGTTCCTACCAATGCCACCGTAACCGACACGGATATACCAGAACACCTACATGACCTGTATTTGTGTGACACAGATGGATTGACCCGCGTGCAGAAACGTGGTGTACGGCACCTATTATATAAGTGCAAAGTTTTTCGGCAAGTGATATGGACCTAGGTGAAACTCATCTAGTCCGTCACTCCATTGACACCGGTAATAATAGACCAGTGAGACAGCCGGTGCCCCGTCTTCTTATTCATAAGGAAGCAGAAGCACACCAGCAAGTCCTTGACATGTTGAGAACAGGCATTATAGAGCCTTCTGAATCCCCGTGGGCCAGTCCCAAAGGCCTAGCAGGCAAGAAAGACGGGTTATTATGGTTTTGTATTCACTACCGCCACTTAAATGATTTAAGCATTAAGATTGCCTATCCTCTTCCAAGAATTGATCAGGCATTGGACTCGTTAAGTGGGGCCAAATGGTTCTGTACACTTGATCTTGCAAGCGGCTATTGGCAGGTAGCCATGGACGAACGGGACTGTGAAAAGACCGCATTTGTTTGCAGGGACGGTCTGTTTCAGTTCTGTGAGATGCCATACGGCCTATCCAAAGCACCAGGCACCTTTGAACAGCTAATTGAACAAGTACTTATCACATTACAGTGGGAAGTCTGTTTATGTTAAATAGACGACGTTATCGTTTTTTACCCCTCTTTTGAGCAGACCTTGGCCAATGATGGACAAGGTGCTGGTACGGTTTCAAAATACAAATTTGAAACTCAAGCCAAAGAAATGCCACTTCTTTAGAAAGAGTGTTGAATTTCTGGGCAGTGTAATATCTGCTGATGGAGTGGCCACTCTGCCCACTAAAACTCAAGCAGTAAGCGAACGGAAGACTCCAACATCTGTAACTAATGCACGAAGCTTCCTCGGGCTCTGCCAGTAATATAAACGGTACATCCACCATTTCAGTGAAATTGTGGAACCATTATTCCAAATCACTGAGAAAAATAAACCATTTGAATGGACGACGGAGTGTGAGGTTTCCTTTAAGGCGTTAAAGAAACAGTTGACATCCGCAGCTATATTGGCTCATCCAAACCCTAGCCTTAATTTCATCTTGGATACGGATGCATCTGCTTATGCTATAGGCTCCGTTCTATCTCAGATAGATGGAACAGAACAAGTACTAGGGTATGGTTCCCATACACTTCATAACACTGACAAGCGATATGCAACAACTACGAGAGAGAGCGCTATTGGCATCGGTATACTTTGTCAAATATTACAAACATTTTCTGAACGGACACCCTTTTACATTGTGTACAGATCATGCATCGCTATGATGGCGCAGAAATCTGAATAATCCTGAGGGCCAGGTGGCGAGATGGCAGGAATCCCTGCAGACCTACAACTTCACCATGGTTCATAGGCCCTGTAAACTGCATGGAAATGACGATGCCTTGAGTAGAATAGGAGTCGAGGGTGAACCAGAAGTGGCCAATATAACACAACAGCAAGCCACATCACCGTTCCCCGCATTCCTTGAGCTCCGATGTATGGACTGGGATGCGGTGAAACTTGCTCAAGAGCAGTCTATAGACGCGCACACACGAGAAGTGTATGCCTGGGTCCAGGAAGGCTGCGCCCTTCCAAGGAATCCGTTAGTCCCTTGTCCACTACGGCAAGTATTACTATCAGCGGTATGAAAAGTGCCAAATTATTAACGGTGTCTTATACCTTAATGATAGAATAGTAATACCACAACGGTACCGAGTCATGATACTAGAACAGTTACATGATAATGTTGGTCATCTTGCCGTAGAGAGAACGGTACAACGAATTAAACCTAGATTCCATTGGATAGGCATCCGCGATAGTGTAAAAGCATGGGTAGCAAAATGTGTGTCCTGCCAGCGCCGAGCTGTGCACCGTTACAAATAAAGATTGTCGGTGCACCATGGGAGTGAGTTGCAAGTGATGTGCATGGACCCCTGAATACAATGGATGAAGGAAATAAATACATCCTTATATTACAGGCTTATTTCACGAAGTGAGTAGAAAGAAGCATTTGCTTTGCCAGACCAAGAGGCCAGCGCCGTTGCTGAGGTCCTGACAAGCAATGTTTTCTGCCGTGTTGGTATGCCGCTTGAATTACATTCTGACCAAGGAAGTAATTTTAAGTGCCAGCTGATCTCCGAGTTCTGCAGATTGTTCAAGACCCGCACCACACCGTACCACCCACGTGGGGACGGTATGATAGAGAAATTCAACCACACACTAGTGGTGATAATGACTAAGGAAACACACCTTGAGTGTCGTGATTGGGATCTACGGCTCCCATACGCATTGATGGCATACCGCACGTCCATACCCTCAAGCACCGGTTACACCCCTGCTAAGTTAATACTAGCCCATGAGTTAGCCTTACCCCTGGATCTAGCCATGCCTAGGTTCCCTTCAGAAATAAACTCACCGTCTCTATACGTAGAACTCATGCGGCAAAGGATAGTCCAGGCCCATGATCTAGTAAGAGAGACACTTTCCACCGTACACCGGCGCCAGAAAATCTGGCATGACCGTCATGTACATGGAAACCCATATGAGCTAGGAAACATGGTATGGGTTCGCAATACACGACGTTCGCCAAACGTGCTGAGTAAACTGAGTTACCAGAGGAAAGGCCCCTATGTGGTAGTAGGTAAGAAGTCGTGACCCACCAAATCCGTAACATAACACATAGCACATAACACCGGTACCCAGACAAATTTCTCTACATAGATAGGTGCTCTCACCATTAGCCAAATGCACCACGTGCTAGTTTGGCTCTTCCCCTACCAAGCCAGGGGAAGAACGGACAACACGCTAATGCAGGGGACGACGACGCGATACGTACTCGCCCTCTCCCTCCTCTTCCCGGACTACCAGATCTAGTAAACCATATTTGAAGACATTTTGATTTGTATTGCCAAGGGGAAGGATGGAAAAGCAGTTCCCCCTTCCTCTTTCCACTCCAATACACTCCGTGCTATCACCCCCGTTATAGAGTTGCCACACGCAGAGGCAGAAGCGGTCCTAAGAGGGGATAACTCCGGAACTGTGGAACATATAACAAATAGCATAAGAGTGAATAGGTTCGATGAGGCCTTGGTCTGTTCTAGACAACAGGAAAACCGTACATCCTGGTGCCACTCCAAAGCCCGGCCCCAAAATACGGTACCCCAATTCCCACGAACAGCCTCCCTCCCAACGGCTTCACCGTCCCAGACTGCTTCCCTCGTGTCAAACACGACTCCATTTACGTCCCAGGCAGCCACCGCCCCCGTACGCTAGTTGTCGAGACAACTATCCGTAGTAGTCGGAGCAGCCTGATCCATAGACTCTCGGCTCGTTTATTCCCAGGGCTCAAGAAAGGAACTGATTGAGCCTAGACCATTGTGTAATGGAAGATTACCAGTCCAGTCCAATACCTCACACAGATTCCCTATTCCACTTCCCAAATCCCCGTGATGAAATCAGAACAGGCACCAAACACAAAACGCCAAATTCCCCAACACCACTTGCCACCAGGCCAGGAAACTAAAAATCCGTACCGTGCTAGAACCTTCACACACCCACCACATTTGCCACATATGGTGAGGACAGGCAACAGGCATACCACATATAAAGATGCTTCTCTCCCTAAACTCTTTCGCGCGTTTATGTGCCTGCCTCTCATGAAAACGTGCCTCACGAGTCACTCTTTCTCCTCTTGGCTATGCGCTTACCCGAGAAGTCTATACTTCTAGCCCGGCGGTGTCCTGTGGACAGGGATCCGCGATGCAGTATCGTTCGCCACGGGTGCCAAACTGGGAAGGGATGGTGTAGCACGGATCACCGTCAGGTGCATACTTGGCCCTGGGCCGTCCCTGCTCACCCCTCCACTGGCCATATATTGGCCCACGCATAAACAGCCATTCCAGCAGGAGAACAGAAATAGAGACCGCGAGATCGGCCTAAGCGCATGCACGGCCATGGAGGTAAACAAACAATGACGCGCTAGCCGCTGGCGACTGGCAACTTATGTATATACTTGCTCAGATTATGGCAATTCCGTAATATAAGACCGTCCTCGTGTAGAAAAATCGATTAGAAGCTTACAAGTAGATCACCAAGTACTTAGCTCCAACACAGATATATTGGATACCGTAGAGAACTTCTATCAATCTCTGTTCAGATCATGACATATTGATAAGAAACTAGCACACGATCTGCTTAATAATATTCAAGATAAGTTACCTCCTTCATCAGTTGATATATGTGAACAGGACTTTAATTTCAATGAAATAACAAAATCCCTTAATGCAATGAAAGCTGGCAAATCAACAGGAGGGGATGGGCTTTGTGTATAATTGTATCAAACATTTTGGCATCGTATTGGTAAACCATTCCATGAAGTTGTCAGAGAAATCTTACATCGAGACCATCTTTCCGAGACAATGTCACAGGCATATATATGGTTAATATATAAAAAGGGCGATCGCAGTGATCAGAAGAACTTGTCGCATGGATCACCGTCAGATGCATACTTAGCCCAGGGCGCTCCCTGATCACCCTCCACTGGCCATATATTGGCCTGCACATAAACGGCCATTCCAGCAGGAGAACAAAAATAGAGACCGTGAGATCGCCCTATGCGCATGCGCGGCCATTTGAGGTAAACACACATTGAAGCGTTATGCATTGGAGACTGGCAACTTATGTATATAATATGGGACCATCCTCAACAATTTTGGTTTGTATTAATATCAGAATTGAATGAGGAATTCAACACACTGAACATAAATTAAATCGGTTCAGATATGGCGGAGATATCGCAAAATTAAAACGGACTCTTTTGGAGCTCCAACTCAGTGTAGACATCGCCCGAGCGTGTGCCCGAACGAGAGAGAGCTAGGCGTGATGACTCTAGCTACCTTGTTTCGCACACAACACGCGCTCTGATTGGCTGAGCCGGCTGGTACAGCCTCTCACGACGTATAAAAGGTGGTGTCAAAGCCAAACTCGGATAGAAGGAGGCGGACTCCATCCGAGACGGGAACTTTCTCACTATCTGCCTACTGCATAGAGCTCACGTTCTGTAATCTACACCAATGTAACTTATTACAGTCCGATTCCTTCTCCGGACAGCCGCGCTCTGCACCGCACCCAGTTTTTGTACACTCCTGGTAGATCAACAAAATTAAAAGAAGGCTCTTCAATTCAATCACCGTGACCAGTGGTGCCTTCATAAACGGTGTAAGACTGTTGGCCATTACCATCTAAATTAGTAGGTAAGAACGGTGGTGTTTATCATGTCTTGCCAGACTTGCCGTGCCACTACTGAAACGGTGGTAGACAACAATGGACGTATCCAAGGCATACAAGGCATAGAGAAGCCTGTTAAGGTGTCTCAATATTGTGACGATACCACTGTCTTTGTAGGACATGATCAGGCTTTTGATAGATTGAATGTCATCTTACAAAACTACCAAAGAGCATCTGGTCTCAAAATAAATAAAGACAAATCTGTTGGCTTATTTTTGGGGCCTTGGAAAACAAGAACTGACCAGCCAAAGGATATCACTTGGATAAGCAATTCAATCAAAATCCTAGGAATCTACTTTAGTGAAAAGGAAATTGGTTCTCGAAATTGGACAGAGGTCATCGTCAAACTGAAGAACACAATTACAATGTGGTGTCTTAAACACCTGACAATTCTTGGACGAGCTTTAGTTTTAAATAGTTTAATCTTGTCACAGATATGGATTCTGCCCTCTGTTGTGCGTGTGTCAAAACATATTGAACAAGAGATTAATAGAATTGTGTTTGACTTTTTGTGGGAAAGAAATACACATCTTCTCTCACAAAAAATATGCACAAACGATAAACTTCAAGGATGTCTAGCTATTCCAGACACCATGATTAAAAAGTATTTCATTGCGATTGAAATTTTAATGATTTGATCCATAGTGGCAATCAATGGGCACAGCTATATCGATGCCTCATTGACAGATATGTGGTACCCTTTTCAACAAAGTCGGTTTATTGGTCTTCTAAACCACCATCAAATTACACACCCATTCCTAGTCCATATCTGGACGTTAAAAAGCATCAGATGGTTTTGTGAAAATGGAAGACTCGCCATTATACTGGGAACATGCACTAAATCAACAACTTTTGGGAAATTATAGAATACTACATAATGGTGGGGTTCTATTTTATTTCTCATTAGCTAGACATGGATTAAAATATTTCTCTGATATTGTTAATGCAACCACAAGTGAATGGGAATCCCTACATGTGATAGCACAGACAAGCTAGCTTCGACCAATCGCTGCAACGCCTTTTAAATCGGGTGCAGGTAGACATTCCTAGGGAGTGGTTTTTGCCTACCCAAAGCATCTATGACTGATGAAACACCAAAACGTAGGTTAAAGTATGGGGATAGAATTTCCACATGTTCTGTAAGATGCAAGTATTGGTACCACATGTTAAAGCTAAAAAAATCTGACTATTCCAAAGGCAATTGCTGCTTGGGAAAATTCCACTTATTTCCCGGTAAATTGGATTGATGCGTGGTGCAATATTCATTCATCACATATCCCTAAGAGAGCCATAGATGTTGTTTGACGATTAATCCATAGAAGGATATGGGTAGGCTCTCTCCTCAAGAAGTAGGAATTACTGAGAGTGGCAAGTGTTTATTGTGTTTAACGGCAGAGGAAACAATCGTCAATTTATGTGTGAATTGCACTGTTATTGCTCAGTTTTGGGCATACGTCAAACGTGTTTTAATTAGGTTTGATGCATGACAGCTCCAAATTGCGCCTACCAAAATACTGTTTCACGACTTTTCTGCATATAATGTAAATAATGATGTTAAAAGAATCGCATTATTTTGCCTTAGTTTAGGCGACTGGAGCATTTTAGAAATACCGTTGCTCTAAAGCCTACGATATACATGACGATCCTAGCACCATCCACTTTGCGAAATTACGATTTCTCGCTTGCATATTGTCTACAATGTGAATACCATGCATCATTGAAGGAAAATAGCCTCCATCGATTTAAAGTCATGTGGTGTAGAGGCGAGATGGTTTCCATTGATTCTGGGCTATTAATTATTTTGAAGATCGCGTAAGGTTGAAATATGTAATGAAAACATGTAAAAAGACAAATTTACAGATACAATGCAGCTTAGTAGTTCCTTAGAACCTTTTCAGGACAAAATGTTGAATGTTTTGGGCGTGATTAGGCTGAATTGGAAAATGAGGCAGCAATGCCTTCCAGTCCAGTTACGGTCACAATATTCACTGGATCTCTTGCTAGGAAACACGTTTTTCACTAGATTGTGTGGGTTTTTTTTAGTATTTGAGTGTGAGGACGCTGTCGCTGCATGATAGCAACAGCTTCCCATCAAATTGGCTTTCAATTTTCAACAACCACTAAATTAAGCTCGAAAATATCACGATTAGTAATTCAAATAATGCTTATAGTCAACCACATGGTCTACGGGAATGTTTATTTTTAGTAACTTTTGTTCTGGGGAATTTTTCAAAACGTCCATTCAAAGTAAATTGACTTAGCTTTTTTATTTTATGTTTGTAATTTAGTCTAATCATGTATTCACAGTAGTCAAAATATTCATCCTACGGTAATTTTTTAAACAGTTGTGGAGATTGATATGTGTACGGCAATTGCCTTAGGGTATTTTGTAAAAAAACAGTGTGTTAAATTAAGTGGTCCAAATTAATTTCATCGTATGAGCACCGTGTTGTTGCTTTTATAGCTATGTAATGATTTGATTTATATAATGTTTATAAATATATTTTTAAATTTATAAAATGTATTTCTACATAATACTGACATATATTGATCCTTTGATCGTGTTACCAAAAAGTAGTAGTAGTAGTAGCAGTAGTAGTAGTAGTAGTAGTAGTAGTAGTAGTAGTAGTAGTAGTAGTAGTAGTAGTAGTAGTAGTAGTAGTAGTAGTAGTAGTAGTAGTAGTAGTAGTAGTAGTAGTAGTAGTAGTAGTAGTAGTAGTAGTAGTAGTAGTAGTAGTAGTAGTAGTAGTAGTAGTAGTAGTAGTAGTAGTAGTAGTAGTAGTAGTAGTAGTAGTAGTAGTAGTAGTAGTAGTAGTAGTAGTAGTAGTAGTAGTAGTAGTAGTAGTAGTAGTAGTAGTAGTAGTAGTAGTAGTAGTAGTAGTAGTAGTAGTAGTAGTAGTTTTCAAAGCGAACAGACGTGTTCTTATCTCTCCGCTATCGATTCGTATTACTAGTTTCTAGTAAGCTTATGTATATATATATTTTGTTCAGTTATCTTTCCAATTGCACATAGTTTCCGAAATTTCTTGTCAGTTTGTATATTTTTGAGTGTAGGAAGTCACAATCGAGACTTGAGTTTTCAGATTAAAAGCTGAAATCGTGTCTGTGGTTAACCATGTTTGGTGATCACTGAGACGATATGCTTCTTTGGTTTGACTTTGCACCTATCTTGACTAGAGGAATCAGCCCAACGTTGAATTCTTTCACCACTTTCTTCAGATCGAGATCCACACAGTGTACAACAAATTGGTCAAGAAGCGTGGGAGTTGAAGCCTCATCATTACGGATATCCTGAAGTTTGATGAGATGTTGGAAATGTTTTTTCTCAATTCCTAGGTTCTCCTTCCTCAGAAATGTGGCAGCGTGAATAACAGCTCGTTCGGGGGTGGGGGGGGGGCGTGGGTGGGTGTGTGTGTGGTAGATGCAAAGTCATATGTTTCATGTATTGATTTATCGATAGTGTTTTAGTCGTGTATGATGACACCAATGTCTATACCAAGAGGTGTCCGAGATTTTAATCTGCCCTTGAACTTCTGTATTAAGATTTCTTTCAAATAGTTGATGCTTGGGCTTCATTAGGTTCTTGACAATTCACCTTTCCAGAGTACCCACCCATCATATGACGTCATAATGAACTGCGTGATGTGTAGAATGACATCATAATGAATGACGTCATGAATGATGTCGATATATACGTCACGAACGCATATTTGAAGACGGTCTATGCGTTGTTGTACAAATTGTTTGCTTTTACTATTTAATAAATATTCTGTTGAATATTTTGAAACTAATTTGACTGGGCGCTATTGCTGCCATAGGCAGAAAAAGCAAACAGTCAAATTAGTCACAAAATATTCAACAGCTTCCCTCTATAGTTTTCAGGAAATTGATGGCTAGGGTATTCGGGGATCTATCAATCCCACACGGTGAGTTGTCGGTGGAGCTTAGCTAGTGATGGGCGGGGCATAGCTAAAATGGAAAGGTTCATTCTCAAGATATCGTGTGTACCTTGATGTCAGATGTCCCGTCCTTTGGTTTTTAATCACCCATGTTTGTATATATGGTCATATTTGCTCTACATCCTTGTTTGCACCTGTGTCATCTGGTTTACGACCAGCACTCTCAACAGTCTTTATGTAGGAACCCCGGAACGAGTGGTGATATTTGACCTCTTTTAACACAAAGACTACTGCATCAATCTATGAAAGTATTTTCTCATCTTTCATGTCAGCAGTAGCATTTTTTTATTGTTTGTTCTGCCTCTTTCGTTTCGCACCCTTCCCAAAAGTTCAATGCTACAATTTCTTTTTATTCTTGATTTGCCACCAAAAATTAAGGTTTTCGGGAATATTCCTGATGCAGACATACACCCAGACGATTCTATAGAAGCGCGTGTGGATTTCTCATTGGCATGTGCTCTATCTTCATTGAAATGATATTTTTCTGAACTGATCCTGTAAAATCATTTATACCAGGCTCCTCATGTAGTTTTGTGATTATAGTGCACTATTTTGATGTCTCGGACTTCTTTTTTGTTGCTCTTATAGCTGCTGCCTCTCCGATGGCAGCCCACTGTGAAGATCCGAAATGAATGACTGGAGCATTCTGGTAATGGCAGTATGAATTAGGCACGTACACTTACTATTCATATCGGCAGGACCTTCTGCAAGGTAAATGCAAATATGTCAGTTTGAAAATGTATATATGAGCTTCGCAATATCAACAGGATGTGTGCGCGGATCTACTGTATGAAAAGTAGTCCCTGACTGTAACTCGTTGAAATAAAGAATGATAAGATATGCATTTGTATATTTAGTATAAAAGGTAATAAATATCGCTATAAGAAAGATTTCTTTTTCAATTTCCTTTGATTGATATTTTCTCAAATTACCCCAGATCATGTATTACATTTAAATTATTAAAGCTTAAACGTATGCAGTTAATTTAGGTTATTTAGATATTGGTCAATACAACCGAGAATAAAGTTCCAGCAAATTTACATTTACTGAACACATTGGGCGTCCTGTTTTTGTTCCGTTTTCTTTGTTAAATATTTCTGAGCTTTACTGTATACTAGATTCCAGCTTACTTAATAGTGTGAATTTTATGATATATAGCTGCGTACTTAGCTGGAAAGGGTGCTTTCATATCGGAATGAAATATTCACAATCCGGATGTATTTTGGATCAGCACACACATAGCTACGCTTTGAGGCAAGTTCTTAAGTGGCATTTTCACCAGAAATTACGTTCTTACGTTCGATATATGTGCTGAACACATATATAATTGTCTGTCACTTGACACGGAAATCATGCTTGTGCATCAAAATTGAGATTAGAACCAGTGTTTTATCGTTTTTGTCACATTCTGGCATATGTGGAGAGTGCACCAAAGAATTTATTCTTAACCCCTCTTGTGTCAACTTTTGGTTTATAATGGTAAAACCAGCCAATACTTCCTCTGCAGTTGTCTTGAGAACTGTCTATTTATTTGCCTGCCAAGACAAGACTATTTTTGAAAATTTAACACTGGAATGACTGGCTCACTTGCTCGGTTACAGAGCTAGTCATTCCATTGATACATTTTTTAAAATTGTCTTCTCTTGACCTGCAAATGGACACCGACTAAACAAAAATTTAGATTTTCTTGACCATTAACCCTTTAACCGTCAAGGCGGTCAAAAACACATCTTAAAACAATTATCTTAAAATCAAGTTATAAACTTACAAAAAAGTCTTCTCTTGGCCAGCAAATGGTCATTCACTGGGCAAAGATTTCAATTACAATTTGCTTGGAAACGTTTGACAAATTAAAGGCTTAATTGATAAAAGTCGCCTTTTGAGTGCTTTGAGGCGCGGTTGACACAAGAGAGGTTAAGTACATGCTCCGACATAAGTGGACCCATGGCTACGTTTTGAGACAAGTTTCGTTGCTGTGCTCGAATTTGAGATTACCTCTAAAGTTGGTGTAATTTGAGAGGTGCCCGCGGCCAGATGCACCATTAGGGACAGTATACCGCACCGACATCATTTCGCACTCACGTTTCAGAACAAATCGCTCTAGGTTCCCGGACTATATGTGGCACAGTGTAATAACACAGACGTGATGCGCAGTGGCTGAGTGGTTAGGTAGCCTAGCTCGTGTCGCGAGATCTATTCCCGGCCGGGCTGCTGTGCTGTGTCCCTGCGCAAGGCAGTTCACTCTGTATTCGCGTTGTTTCTGTAAACGACGTACCTATAAAATAGGTACCTGTGAGGGCAGTTTCAGCAATACTGAATATAAAAGCCATTGGGCGTCTATAGACAGCAGCCTGGCGATATACTCCCAACGGGAGTTGGGATTGCGCAGGAATGAAGAGGTCCCAATGACCAGGTGGTAAGTTGGAAAGTCGGCCATGGACGCCTGGGCCTATACATATACCTATAATCATGATAAAAAATCAAACAGAACCATTTACCCACGAAAGGAAAATAAACAATGTGAATGAAATACGGGATTGTCTGAATGTCTTCCTTCCATCGATCTAAAAAAGTAATGCATGTTACTGATTACCAGATACATCTCTTGCAGAAACAGATCTGGCGTTCGCAAATTATTAGCCAATAGATTAGCCAACTATACTTTTTTCTCAGCCAAATCTGAACTATTTTAGTCAATGTTTTGCAATGTCTACAATCCATCACCTTCAGATAACCATTTCAACTGAACACTACAGACTATTACTACACGATCATGTTGACTATTTTAAAACGAATTTGCCTGGAAGTTGTTGCTTAAGGCAGCAGCAGCTTCAGGTCAATTCATTTTCAAAATAGTCCACAGCTGAGCTATATGGGTGCTTTTAATCCGATATCTTAGGATTTCAATGTTTATTTGGTCACACTAAAACATAATTTTTACTAGTTAGTTATTCACAAGTAATATTGACATGCGTAATGGTTCCCTATGCAAAAACTATGTATAATAACATGATTTTATTCATTAGCCAACTGTTTAGCCAGTCATGTTTTTTATTAGCAAGATCTCAATTTTACTATCAATTAGCTAATTGGCGAATGGGTTGGTCGGTCTCTTGATAGCCATGCTCCGGTAGAAGGCATGTCCACCTTAAACATAAAGAGGACCTGGTGCAAATGTAGGAAATCACGATCGGACATTGGTTATCACTGGATATTATGGATCCCATCAACCTTGGCCACTGGCCACCAGGACACTAATGAGTTTGAGTAGGCATGGAAAGATTAACCTTAAAGTATTTTCATTAAATTTCACTAAGCACTAAAATGTGTGAGTGGTTGTTTGTGGCAATGGTCATTTTGTTAATAACAATAATAACAATAATATTAAGAACTGTGTACACATAAGCCGATTAATCGCATATCAGTCCCATAGGTGTCTAATATACGTGTTAACGTTGTCTCGTGTGCTTAGGAGCCGATGAAACGGATAGATTTGTGGCGTTCTCTGTAAGCAAAAACGTTGTAAAGATCTCTCTCTCTCACTCTCTCTCTCTCTCTCTCTCTCTCTCTCTCTCTCTCTCTCTCTATTTCTCTCTCTCTCTCTCTCTCTCTCTCTCTCTCTCTCTCTATCTCTCCCTCTCTATATATATATATATATCTCTCCCTCTCTCTCTCTCTCTCTCTCTCTCTCTCTCTCTCTCTCTCTCTCTCTCTCTCTCCCTCTCTCTCTCTCTCTCTCTCGTCCAGTACTAAACAAAAGGTACATATTCACAGCAAAATGCTTGAAAATAAAATTGTCAAATTCTATACTTTGATGTAAGGAAACGATACACATCTTAACATATGATTAGTTTATTGCGCTTGAATTAATTCACTTGTTAAGCCGCTAAATTAAATTAGAGACACGAGTCCTAATTCCGCTTCGCAATTAAAAACGTTATAATAATGTGTATGTAAAGAAATCATCATATGATAAGATTTATTTCTTTGCATTACGTCCAGACACACAATTTACGCCTCTAAAAGCACACAATTTGAACAATTTAATTTTCAAGCATATTGGTGTGAATATGCACCTTTAATCAATTTGAATGCACTCATTCTAAAATACGATACTAGCTTCGTCTTCTTTCATAAACACTGCGCCAACAATATAATTAATAGAGGGCTGTCACTGCAACCCGAAGCTACATCTATAACTGTCAGAGAATTGTTTCAAAAGAAGCTTGAAATGCTATATTTGCGTTTCCCGCCAACCGTGGAATACATCTATCCCTTTTTTGGGATTGGTAACGGGTGAGCTGTGGATGGTATACGTGAACAAACGAGTCTCTGACACTTCTGCCTTCTCCCGGTGAGACTCGTCCTGCCCCTCCCAGAGACTCTCTTAAATACGGAAGCTTCAATACAATGAGCAAACCAGCACTTCGCTCTCGGCGCTCAGGACAGAGATCAGCCAGGAGTTGCCAACCGAATACCACGGCGAGCTAGTCCGAGCAAGCCTTTCTGACAGAAACGCAGGTACCGATCATGTAACACCCGTTACCAGTCTTATGTATTGTTTTGTTTTGATCAAGTAAAGGCTCTACCATGTCCACTTGTCTATGAATAGCACATGTGTAATGGAGATTCTGTGCCAGTTCAATAAATACCCAGTAAGCAGGCCCTCCTTTGATCAGCACGCACCGCTAGTTACAATTAACCATTTGATCCCAAAAGGTCAAAACACCAACATCCTTAAGATTTTTATAAATATTCTATTGAGTACTTTGGAAATAGTTTGACTGGGAACTGTTACTGCCTATGGATTTCTGTCAAATTAGTCTCAAAATACTCAATAGCTTACCTATATGATAGTTTTAAAATTACAATTCTGAGAATTCGGGGTTCAAAGCGTTAATGCTGACAATGATAATTCTGATTTCCGACATGGGATATGGCATTTATGATGTGACTGCGGATGCGAATCATTGTGTAACTTACATACTTATGTAAGTTAATTAGATTTAGGGGGAGAGTTAATATCTTATAAATTTGCGTTATTGTTATTTCCAATTGTCTGGTTTAGCTTCGAAACTTGACACAGTACAATGACAGAAAATAGGCATTTTCCTTCAGATTTACCGTATCAAGTTAATGACTGGAAACTATCGATAAACTATGTCTGATAACACAATCTAATATGCAACGTATACATTGCCATGGAAATATAATGAAAGGATTTCATACCATCTATATGCATCGATATGCGCAACTGCAGAGCCTAATACTATCAGCAAATAGGGAAACATTTAAGACCGCATTATGGACAATGTACTGGAACAAAGTTTAAACCATCTTGTGTCAACCTATCCCTTTAATGGGTGAAGTTAGTCATAAACGACATATGCAGTGATCTTGAGAAATGTCCAGATGGAGGCTAAGAGAAGAATATTTTTTTGAAGATTTACCGCTGGAATGACAGGCTCGGTAACCGAGCTTCACCCACGCTTTGCCCGTGTTCGGATCAATCAATCCACGCACTCTCTGAATCTCAATTTCCAGTAAACTATACAGGTAAGCAAATGCGTTAAAGTTAGGTAGGTCATATTCTGACAGTCTTTTAACACCCGTGGTGTTGACTGTTCTACCTACACTAATCATCCATTCTGCAATAGCTGTGATGTGGCTGTGGCCGAACTGCCAGATAGTTAGTCGCTTTGTGCTGAAGGAGGTAGTCTTATAAATTATCCGTGTAGTTTGTACAAAACATTATAAATGTAAAGTTGACACATACAGATGTTGCAATAATGAATCAACAATATTTGGGAACGACATTCTAGATCCGTGTCCACCCGTCATGATATCATCTTCAGATTCGAATTCAACACATTATTGTTCCTATGGGTGTATGCACTTGTGGAATGCTTTGTAACGGTGTTAGCAAATAAGCTTGAACAACTATAATTATCACAAAAATAAACTAGAAAAATTGGATTTGCTGACAGCTATCTTTAAATTAAAGATGGTCGCCATTCTCTCAAAAGTATAATGGCATTGTCTAAGTCATGGACACAACAGCCTAGGTATAGGAAATATGTCCATAGCTGGCTTAATACGAGCGATATTGACAAAACGTTCCCTCGTGGCGCCTGCTTTGAACTCCAATATGACCACCAAGCAGTTAATTTTGTAATGGCATGGTATATCATTGGACCCAAAATCATAGGTGTAGCCGCTGAAATCCCGTTTTTCCCTGGATAATAAATGAGATATTTCATACACGGCTATTGACTAACATTGCAACATTGGCTACAGCGATCGCTCCTTTCTGCTCCTGAATAAAGAGATCGTTTTCTGACTATTCAAAGACCATTTCGAGCCAAACAGCGCCAACTTTCTATATGTGTGGGGTGGGGGTTAATTTGAAACTTTGAAACCTGTAATTCCACAAATCTAAATTTCAAGGTAAGTATGCAGGTAATCTGTTGAATATTTTGAAACTAATGTGAATGGGAGCTGCTGCTGCGGCCTATGACATATATCTTCGTGGCGGCCACCTTCATGGCGGACTTACGCTGGTCTGATTATTACATCAAATAACAAGTGACATATTAGATCATGAAGTCATATACATGAGAGATAGTTTGGAGTCTTCCATTTTATTGGAGCGAACCTAAAATCATGATTTTGCGTGGCTTGCTCAGATGCTGCCCATTGGCACATAAGGAATACAGAAAGTTCAATTAGAAAGAACATATCAACACTTGTATCTCCCAAAACAATAATGTTGCACACGAAATCCAAATTCTTAGTCGCACACAGTTCTAAATAAATTGTTTAGTTTTACACTAAGGGAAACTTACCCGTTATGCTGAGCGGATCTGCAACAAGTGTGACATACATATCAGAGATGGCCAAATTCAGAATGAAAATGGTCTCGATTTCAGCGAGAACATTCTGCGTTAAAATGCATCCTATTATAACAGCATTTCCAAATGTACCCATAACAGATGCAATTACCAATAGCAGTAAGAGAGGAACGGCTACATGTGGCCAGTCACGGACAAACTCCCGTCTGCTCAGAGTATCTGCTTCCGAATCATCTGCCAGCTCTAACAAGTCATCGCTGAATAAAGTTGTTTTCTGTTCGGAAGATGGTTCCACTCCCTCTGTTAAGGTATTTCCATTAAAGATCGACAATACATCCAATAGAGCAGTAATTAGGACTAATGTATGTATTTTACACATGTTCACATTTTACAATGTCCAAAGTTGCTAGCCGTTATTATCAATAGAGAAATAAGATATGACGTCTATAAGAAACAATCATACTAAAATGCAAGTCTATAAGAAACAATCATAATAAAATGCAATAACTGTCAACATCTCACGTCTTTCTATATATCCTGCCGATCGATATATCCTAGAAAGTGAGGGCTCTGAGACTCGGGCCTCCTCGTGCTATTCACCCCCAGTTTAAGCAATATTTAATCCAAACAAAACTCAGCTGTATTGTAATGCCATTAATAAGAACAGTGGCAAAAGACACATATGCGAAATTATGTTTCTTGCTAATGAAACATCGTTTATCAATGTAACGACATCCTGGTTGACTAACAACTGGCTGGTCCTTCCAATATTCAGGTCTGCTCTAAATAGCCGGTGTGCATTTTAAAAGCTACGTCATGAACAACAAGCATCTCATATCAGTGTCGACTTATTATTTGATTTCACACGAAATGCCAAGCTGTCATCTGCACGTGCTGAGAAAACA
>CM067371.1:21351566-21362092 GCA_034401795.1 Chaetoderma sp. LZ-2023a
TACTATGTGGTAACTGCCAATCCACAATCCGTGACTACCACCGAGTAAAACAGGTCAGAACAGAGGCGATATATATATTATGTAACAGGCCGACTATTGTTAGACTGTTTAACTCGGTGACAGCTGCTGATGGCAGATCTGCATGTTCCAGAGGAAGGAGGTGGGTTGTCAGAACAGAGGTGATATATATATATATATATATATATATATATATATATATATATATATTGGTGGCGATGCATTTTACAATGTAGGGCCCACCCCAACCCCTCAGTGGGCCACTAGCCTATGGTTAACATTGTCTGAACAATGATCCGAATGTTCATTTAAAGAAATGCATCCATATATAAAAGCGTTACAGTATGAGTCTATAATCAGTATTTAATGTTATAGATATTCTGCAAACTCCTCCACCAGAGCAAGATATTGACAATCGAGTAATGGAGGAGGACAGACTGGCGAATGTTGATGGGTTTTTGGAAGCCATGGAACGTGAACGTGAATTACATAATAATCTAGCTCATCGTGGAGGGGAGGAACTGCCTGACCTTTACAATAGGATCGATGACGAGCTAGATTATAATAGGGAGTTTTTGGACTTTCATGAGCCAGAGTTCGATTATAATATGTATGATGATAGGGTTAATGAGCTAAAATAGTATAGACAACTCGTTAGCGATGGCGTCATCGATGAGTATAATGAGGAAGCGGTAGCTGCACTGCGGGCGGTGTTAGCTCATCACATTGGGGATGATGGCGATGAGCCTTATGAGTTGATGAGGGTTATGAGTCTGATGAAGAAATAGTCAATGGATTATAATATGACCCACATGTGGGGCCCCTAAGCAGAAGATCTAAATACTGTCTTAGTTCTGCCATTGCCATTGCTGTCAGTGAATAGTGTCTAACACCTAACTTGGCACCTGGTGGGTTTTTCGGGGTAATAACTCATCTACTACTATTGCGAATGATAGGTCAGGAGAAGCTCTCCAGAACTCAAGTAATTTATTTCCATAGTCGCCCAGGTCATGTAATGATCTTGCCACTTTCCCTGCCGCGCCGCCCAGCCTACAGCATGCATGTAACTCTATAACTCTTCAGGATAAGCCATGATTGAGAATTGATTACCTATGCAGTTGCGTTTCTCTAATAGGGAATCACCCGATGGTGGCCTGTTCTAGAACTCCTAATATATAACTACTTAGCTTCTGATAATGCTGCAGCAGCAGCTCGTCCGAACACCCATATAGTGGTATACCGATCACCTGTGATCAACTACACATTACACACAGAGGCGTGATAACAAGAAAAAAAAATTTCAAAATAAAAAACTATAAAACTCCCAGACCCCACCTATCCGGAAAACCCCATGCAGTATCGCCGGCCTCTCTCTCTCTCTCTCTCTCTCTCGCTCTCTCTTTCTGTGTCCTCTCTTTCTGCTCTCTTTCAGCAGGGTTTTTTATGTGGTTCATGTTGCCCCTGCTGCCATTGTACCCCTAGACTTCTGCGTACCCTTTGAGTTTGTTTCGAACTGGGTACCATCTAGCTGAAGTCTTTTGAGAGATTTGAACTATGTTTTTTTATTAGCGAAACTTGAATTCAGCGCTGTTATCAATTGAGCCAACGGGGAATCGATAATTAGATTACAAATAATGATATTTATCTTTTATGAATTGTTGTGCAATAATAGCAAACAGATCAATCGGACTGATAACACACTGATAACAACATTTTGAAATTATTGACAATAGTCTATAATTTATGTAAATATATATAAATATATATGCTGGCATGACCGATTGTAATCTGTAGGTATATATTCCCTCTGCTCTGTGAAACAGGTGTGAATGTAAATATATATAAATATATATGCTGGTGTTACCGATTGTAATCTGCAGGTATATATTCCCTCTGCTCTGTGAAACAGGTGCAAATTCGCAAATAATGAATGCATAGTCGAGATAGCTAATGCATTATTTTGTTTATATGTTGAATTACACTTGAAAATCGTTGGTTCAAATCTCGCTATGTATTATTAGTGAAATATTATTCCCAATCACTTACAAATTAATACTATCTTCATAAAACACCTACAGACGAAAATACTGCTACAACAGATATAGACATAGCCGATATACATGTGTACATATTTTTCCTTAGGATATTCATATTATAGACAACACATAGCAGGTTATCAGCTAAATCTAAGTCACTTTGTTTAATGCATACATAGCTGAGATAGCTAATGCATTGGATTATATGTCGAGTTACACTTAAAATCGCTGGTTTAAATCTCGCTATGTGTTATTAGTAAATGTTATTGCAGGTAGTAGAGTATGCTGGACGACTTAATGACAATGATTGATGTTGATTGATGTTGATTGCTGTTGATTGATGTTGATTAATGATGATGATCATATGATGATTGATGATGATGATGATGATGATGATGATGATGATAATGATGATTGATGATAATGATTATGATGATTGATTGATGTTGATTGATGTTGATTGATGTTGATTGATGTTGATTGGTGATGATGATTATGATGATTGATGATGATTGATGATGATTGATGATGATTACGATGATTATGATGATTGATGATGATGATGATGATTATGATGATTGATGATGATTATGATGATTGATGATGATGATTATAGACATAATGTTGGATCACAAATACATACCACGCCTCAGGTTTCCATACAAACTAAGCAAACAAACACATAGTTACACCCAGTGTCACATCGGCATGAGGGGATTACCCACAGGCCCTTCCAGCTACCTTGGCAATGCTCACTTGGCAGAACGCTAAAGTGCCTACCATCTGCACCTCCGCAGACTCTAGCATTCTCACATGTGACTTAAAGAATCTGGTGTTGTAGCGGGAACTGCGGCTGTAGACAATCCAGCCCTACCGTTGCTACACCATAGAAGTGGAAGGTAGATTCAATTTCCTCACGTGGGTGAAATTGGACATAGATATTTTTTCGCAGATGATCACGGAAGGGATTGTATTTGGGCTCGTCTTGGAGGTGGGCCCACCTGGCATCTAATATCATGGCTGTCTCAGTCGTCCTGACATCCGTACTGTGACAACGAGAACAGATACAAGTAATAGTGGTGCTAGCATGTTGGCTCTATATATGGAGGGTTAAACCGAACAAGGTGGACCCCTCGAGAAATGTCTGTGCCATATCGAGTCCTGTGCCATCCTCGATGCTTCATCCCACCGGGGCAGGTCTTAGTTGCTTCACTTTACCACCAGCTAGAAGCTGCAGCCCTATCACAATATAGGTTGTTTGCGGACTTATGAGCCTGACATGCTAGAGCAGCTTTACTGAGCCCTTTGCCTTCGAGAAGTGCGACGCACCCTCTATCCGCAGGACGCCATCCTGAATAGTGATAGCTTCCTCTGGTCCATCAACGGGGCAGCACAGCAGGAGCTTTCCTCCACTGACCCCAATCCTATGGGCCACTGCAACTATGGTTGCGCCCTGTCCTATATTGGTCAGGAAAGATGTTCCCCGATTATAAAGCTTCCAGGCTGTGCCATCCTTCTTCACAATGGTGGAGACTGTGGTGACCTCCAGGTCAATAACAGCTGGAGGTCTATATAGTGGCACCCACGCTCGCCACATACCACCAGGTCCAGCGCGATACGCACTGCGTTCTTTTCGAAGACTATGTGCAGCTGTTTCACTAGGGTCAACACCAGACCATCATGTGACATCGGTGGGGCATGCTTCACAGTCGGCTCTAAAACATGAAAGCTCAGATCAGCGTCCAAAGTGTTAACATCCTCGGCCTTGTCTAGTGACTGATCTATCAGGGGGTGGAGGATGAACTTCTTCTTCAGGAAGTCATAGCAGAACACTGTTTTGTCCCCATCTCTTTCTCGGCCCAGACGATCCTTCAAGACATCTTTAGGTCAGTGAGCAGCTCTACACCATCTCCACCGACTGGATGGAGGGAGAATGTCTTGGAGTTTGCTCCATATTGGAGGACGAATGACTTGCCATCGCTTTCCTTAACCTTGGCGGCATCAACATTGTACAGGTCCACGTGATAAGCTATGACCGGTTGAGTGAGCAAATATGGGCTCCATTGTATATATATATATATATATATATATATATATTATATATATATATATATATATATATATATATATATATATATATATATATATATATATATATATATATATGGTTTAAATGGAGTGTATAGCCATACCGATTGTCCGATTGCTACTCCAAAACGGGGAGAATGTCATGAGGCCAACTCTTGTTGGTAGACGTGCAGTTCAGTATCGCATAGAATGGGTTCTCTTCAAGGTAGCTCAGCATTCCACCACGTATGTACATGCCAATGTGTTACATCCACCACCGGGAAGTACTTACCACAGCTCACTGACTAAAGTAGGGTTAGACGCAATAGAATATCCACCAGGATTGACTAGCAAACTGTAGAAAGCGATCAGCCCAACATGTTCACCCACGTAAATCACCTGTTTGACAGCTCCACCATAAGTCTATATGCCAGCATGGATGGTCTAGCAGATGTCCAATTAGAGTGTATGCTGCTACTACTTATTGACCTATCCCCATCATGACGATTTCACATCAGACATATCAGGCATTCGCTGAGTTGTGCGAAAAGGCGATAGAGGCGCCACACACCTTCTCTGGGATGGCAGATATAGTGGTACAGGAAATGCGATGTCGACAAGAAGGCAAGCGACTGCAGTGGGTGAGCTGGTATGAACAGAACGCTAGAGAGGCAAGGATACGAAGGGACTACAACTCTGTTGAAGAATGAGAGAGGCTCATCTGGCAGGAGGAGGGCATCGTAGGGCCAAACTTGGTATAATTACTTGGCTGACGAATGTGATGAGTCTGTAGAGCAGTGGGAAGAGGAGAAGATGCAAAAGTATAAATCTAAGAAATCTTGCCAAAGGTGGGCATACTATCAGAATTACAAGGTGAAGTTCCAGATGGCATGGCTGAAAATGCAACTGGCCCCCGACATTATGTTGGATGTGGGGTGTTTGAGGGAAGTAATAAGCTAGTTCGGTTCACCAGGCTTTCCAAGATGAATCCCAAAATGACACATCAGCAGATCCCACATGTGATGCAGAGCTAGCCCACGTTTAAGAACTAGGTATACCATGGCTAAATCCGAGTGTCAAAAGCAGCCCGATCTATATCCCGCATTAGCACCTGAGGAGGGTGGTACAGCAGATTGACATCATCAGACAGAATCTTGTTCATGAGACCGAAAAGTACAGCAGAACATGCAGTCTAGCACACACAACCACAGCTGTGGGCGTGATTGGAGCCAGTGCTGGTGTGGCTGCCATTGCCACCATCGCTACAGGGTTGGTTGCTATCATCGCTATCCCACTGGGTGGTGTGACCCTTGCCACTCCTGTCCTGGCCATCGGCTTGGTGGTTGGACAGCATCGGATCACCAGGAAGCTGGAGAAGCAGGCTAAGTATGTAACACTGGCACAGAGCAGCCTACAGGCTATCGACGAGTCTGTCAGCAAAGCTCTCGAGGATGTGCAGGTCAGTGATGAAGAGTACCACCATATATTGAAGCTCCAATCCCTGTACTGCACAGTGAAACCCAAAGTGCGCCAGCAATACCTCAAAGGCTCCAGTGGGCGGGTGGACATGGAGGAGCTAAAAAACGAAATGCTGCAACGGGCCACATTGAAGATCTCTATGGCGCCAATAGTGCGTTGCATCTATGGTTGGAACAGCAGCTTTAAGATGACTACTATAGATGGCCTTCCCGACGAACCTCACGACAATCGACCACAGCCAACCACCCCTCCTGGGTACACTCTGGACTCTGGACCCACTCGACACATGGTCTCCTGGATGACATACCGGACCTAAAACCTATTTCGATCACAGTCGACGGGCTGTCCCACATGAGTTTTTCCATCAATCCAGGACCACTGACCAACCTTGCAATCACCATCAAGGATGCGAAGAAAGCGCATACCTGGATGGCAGGCCCGAATCTCTCGTTCTGGAGCCAACAGCTGAATTTTGCCATGTGGTGTGCCATGGCAGGATGCGGCATCGGCGCAGGTTTGCTGCATTCCTATTCAGGTACCCCCGAAGCTGTGCTCATTGCCAGTTGTCTCAGATTCCATGTGTACTACACGGTGAGATGAATCCTCCATGTATGCATGATTTCAACCCACAGCCAGTGGGAAACCTGAGCTAAAGCCTCTCAGGAGCCAGTAGACTCCAGCGAGAGTTCAATGCAAACTCAGACTATCATTTCCATGGTGGAGACAACAGCGGTCTAGGCATTATGTATGGCGACCCGAGATGAGACTACTCAGGCTTCCCCTATCAAACATCCCAAAGAATTGGCCGTTAGAAGACAATGACGTTCTCATTCGATCCAGACTCAGAGCCTGGGGCACTGGTGAAGAATGTGAATATCACCAGAATCAGGAAGGACCATCCAGAGGTGTGGACATACTTTATCCCACACACAACATCAGGGCTCACACCAGCAGGGATCGTCCGATTCAACCAGTCCTTAGAACATTATGGTATTGTCCCCTGACAGCCCAGACTAAGCTGCACCACTCCGTAGATGGGGTGAGTGGAAAAGAGGTACAGGCCATGTTCAGCAGTCTCGTTGAGGACATGATCATTGTTGCAGATCCCAGTAGCCTCATTGCCAAGTGCCAGCAAGTCTTACAGACAGCCCGTCATAAGCTCAAATTCGCTATGTCACCACACCTACGACTTATTCCAAGCAATATGGTCGTGAATGTCTAGGATTTGAAGATTAGGGGCTACAATAATATGATAGTCGAGGGGAATTCCCCAGGTGTGCACTTAGGGTTTAATACTGACATCAACTCGGCCATGCATGTCGTCCCAACCATCGTTCCGACTGTCATTTCAACTGTCGCCCCCCCCCACCCCGCCCAGCAGTGTTTCCGATGAGATCACTGCTAGCAGGACGATAGCCCTACGAGTGGTTTCAGGTCTGGCTATTGCTGTACTCGTCACCAGTCTTCTCTGCCGCTAGTAGATCCTGCTCTATGAGCTTGAGATCCTGCTCTAAAAGCGGTGTGGGAGTTATGGCTGAGATTGCCTGAACTAGCTTGGCCTGCCCGACAGTCCCCAAGCACGCTGCCAGCATACACATCAAATGACTGTATGGTTCAGTGGTACAGCCTTTTTCCAGCTTGTAGTAGTGCAGAGCCTTATTCAACTCGGAGTCAGGAGATGCCATTGATGCCTGCAACTGCTGGAACCCCTCTGACAGATACTCCCGATCCTTATAGTAGTCCTCAGTATGCAGGAGCTGCTCTATTATACTGCCACCCATAATGAGGTATTCAATGAAGCAAATCTGCCCCGTACCAAATCCTAGGTAGAGTTTCACAGCTGTCAGCTCCTCTGCTACCGCAGCATTAGAGAGCTGGGCGAGCTCATCTGGTGACGTCTTTTTATAGTCCTGCAATTCAGTGTGGAAGATGCCATAGTACCTAGTACATAGTACTAGTAGGTCCATAGTTTAAACTGCTATTTATAGCAACATAGCACATAACTGTATGAATATTTCTGAGGAGAAACCAAATCAGCTAACAGATGCAGACTGGTAAGATCTGCTTAGCGCTCTCAAGGTAGAACATATACGTGTAACCGCGTTGTATACTCATCACTTAAACGATGGCGTCAATGGTACAGATTGTAAAACAACTCCCGGAGAGCTAGGCGAGTCCCCAGAAGGTGGAGATGCTGCTCAAAAGCAATACCCAGGAGGTACTGACACAGGCTAGATCCTTGGCCATTCATGTCGCCAGTAACGTGGCTGCGAATGTGGCCGTGGTGAAGATGACAGGTGGTAATGAGCTTATTCCTGATGCTGGAGCCGCTGTCCTCGCCACTGTAGCGAGTATTGCTGGTGCCATCAAGCGTATGACAGAGTCCTACTCACAGGACCTAGTTAATGATCTCCTGAAAGCATGGAGCTCATTCCAACAAGATGGGGGAGAATCTCAAGGTAGGCACCATTGGCCTGACCCATATCATGGTGGACGGATGCAACAGCAAAGCCCTAACTACCCGAGGTGAGGAAGTCGGGATTCTTTGGCCTGCCGTTTAAGATCACATAATAAGCATGGCTGCTCGAGCTTGAATCATACGGATACTCGAGGTGCTAGACACTGCGGGTACTGACACAGGCCCTTTGCGTTACCTTCTCAGCTGTTGTTGGGATTTTATGCTTGACACCTCTATCACATCCTTCATATCCACCGGCGGTACAACGCTACCCACACAGCAGGCAAAAGAGCTGGTACAGGATGTACTGCCATTTAATCTCCCAGATATAGACGAGGCTACGGCTGAAGAGCTGTTAACCATCCTTCATGCACACGTGCAACATGTTAGTGACATACAGTAGTAGACCAAATGATGCCGATCAGGTGGTGCTGATCATTGCCCCATCAGGACATGGCAAAAACATCTTGCTGTGGGCCCTGCTCACCGAACATCTTCAATCTCGATACATCCCCCTGGTGTCCAACTCCGCCACTGAGGCAGTCGACAATAATGATCAGTGGTACAAGGGTCCACTCACCAAGCTGCACAACCTGCATGCACTGATGGAGAAGCTGCTCGGGGCTCGACTAACTGAACCACTTGTTCTAGGTATCGACGACGCCGCAATGGACCAGAAGACAGTCACATACCTCAGCAACATCAGCAGACGCATTCGGCACACCAAGAGCACCGTCATCATACTCCTTCAGAAGTACACCCGTGAGATACCTCCAGATATCCGGCACAATGCGAGGCTCCTGTACTTTAGCTCTAAGTGTGATCGTTCCATGCTTAAGACGATATACGACAGCTCAACCCTCAAGGAGACCAAGCAAGACTTCATCGCAGGCGTGCAGAAGGTTGCAGATCTATCCTATTCATCTTCAGCAACAAGGAGGCAGGGACGCTCGCACACTTCAAGCCCTCACTGGAGAAGGCTCAGAACTCCAGTTACATGTTGAATTCTGCCAGGAAGCTCACATGTCAATTGAGTAGACATGTGCAGCTGCACTGATGTCAGTCGGGATGTGTTTCAGGCTTGAGGAACTTCATCTGCAGTCTCCACCATTTGAGGAACTTCGTCCATGGTTTCCACTGCTTCGTCCGTAGACTCCGCTGCCCCAGATGGTTTGGGTAGGTGTTTCTGAAACTCTATCCGCTGAGGATCAGATGCTATGACTCTATTCCTCTGAAACTTCTCGTGGAAGATCCACTTCGGCCATGCCTCTTAGCATTTGCCCTGAGGCAAGTTTTGATGAGGTAGTCCTGGTAGTTCTTCTCAGTGAATATTATAAATGCTGCCTCGTCTCTCGCCAGCTGCTCGTGCCCTCTTTCATTGAAGACGTGTTCAACGGCCTCCTTGTGGCTACCTTCAGCATGGCCGGCGGCCAACACAGTGGCATGCCCAGCCTCACTGCGTTCAGTCACACATGTACTGATCTCCTTTTTGAAGTAATCTATGCCACCCGCCTGAATATCATCCAACATCCGGTGTTCATCATCAGTGTGGGTAGTGAATATGCCAGCCCATTTCCCTACCGTTAAGAGATCTTTTGGATCAACCCTAGCCTTCTGGTGAACTAGAATTAGAGGACTCTTAGTGGGTGTTCTGAGGAGATCTAGTGACTGTCCTGGGCACTGTCAAGCTTCCGGTAGAGCATCCGAGTCAATAATTCCTTCATACCATGGGCTGGTGTGGTCTCCTCTCTGGCAGTCAGTATCTCTGTATCAGATGGACGGTGAACCTTGGCTCACTCATGGATAATGTTGATATCACGAAGTAGTCGTCGGACCTTGTAAATCGGCACACTCTTTGGGAGCGGGGTGTGGCCACAATCTGGTTTCTTCTTGGAGGTGGTGTGGCCACAAACTGGTTTCTGTCCTCCATAAACGATCTGCTGGAGAACTTTACCAAACATCGCCATTTAAAACCTGTATATACTGACGTTTAAACATGCAGCAGTATGTACAGCAGTCAGATGGGGCAGTTGAACCTGCGGCCTCACACCAAATTGATCCTCAGAAGGACTGTCTGACAGTCATTCGACCTAGTATCCATGATGTGAACTCTTTATCCACAGCGGTGAAGTTCCTCGACTCTCAGGACAGATCCATGAGATTAGGAGCATGACACTTAGGTTTAAGCTCAAAAGCATAGTGGCGAAGGAGATAGAGCTCCCATAGGTGGTGAGTAGGTGGGAGATTATGCTGAGCAACAACACCCTGGACACCACCTATGTGAACGATGAGTACCGGGTCCACGCTCCACTGGCTCATGGACTTTCCTATTACGCGAAGAGAAAAGGGTATTATGCCGTCGGATGTTATGAAGGGTTCACAGAATTCGACTTACAGCCAGACATAGGAATACCTGTCATAGTGCCACTCTTCTCCCTCCTCGAGAACACACATGTGAGTCCGGCCTT
>CM067371.1:21362592-21412592 GCA_034401795.1 Chaetoderma sp. LZ-2023a
GCATTTCATGAGCTATCCCTAACAGCTGCACACTTGCCGCATGCTTTAGACTTGGCTTGATTTGCTTTCAGAGACTTTGCAAAGATAGTTGACATTTTTAAATCTTTGAATTCGGGAACACAGATTTTCCCATTTAGCATTAACTGCATCATTGCAGTATAGTAATAACGATGTGTCATCCATCAATTCAGCTGAGGCCATTGTATTATTCAGACTCAAGATGCTTCATTTTATCTGGATGTGGAAGATTAACCCTCTAACAAATTGAAAGTTGGCTATAAGTGTAAGAAGGTGATTGCTATATCACTGATGTGGGATAAAATGTTACATTTCAGATTTTTCAGCTATGAAATGGTATTTCGTTTCTTTAGTTGTGTATACATGTCTTATACTTTTCTCATTATTCAGGGAATATATCATAGCTTGGCATATCAATTTAACAGCACACGACATCGTTAAGAATGTTACTATTTTTCAGATTTCTATTTTTTAAAGATAGATAAAATCTGTGGAGAAACGAACAACCTACCAGTGACGGCATCCAATGAACATCAATCAGAATCGAGCACATTAAAATGACGCCATAAATGTTTGAAATTGCGCCAAATATGCTTGAAAAATAGATAAAATCTGGGGGTGGCGTGAACCTAGTCTATTTTTTGTTTAAATCTGGCGGGAGAAGAACAACCCATCACTGATGGCGTCCACTGAACACAAACCAGAAGCCAGCACATTGAAATGACACCAACGTGGTTGAAACATAGATAAAATCTGTAGGGCATAGCCTGATCTATTTGTAGATTAAATCTGGAGGGACCGTAACAACCAATCAGAGACAGCGTCCACCAAACCAAAAGCAATCAAAGCCAAAATGTTATATTTTTATATTTCTAGATGAAATCTTGATGGAAAAGAACAGCCAATCAGAGACGACATCAAGCGAACACCAATCGCGAGCGAGCACATTTGAAAATGAATAACCAATCAGAGATTGCGTCCATCGAACACCAATCGGAATCAAGCACGTTAAAATTAGTCACACTCTCTCTCTCTCTCTCCCTCCCTTCCCTCTCTCTCTCCCTCACTCCCCTCTCCCCCCCCCTCTCTCTCTCTCGAGACTAGCTTTGCAATTCCTAGAGATACGTGATCTCACAGTGCTATCCTTTCCCATAGCTCAACCACTTCATCCTGCTCGCCCTTGCACACATAAAGCTAAAGAGTGTGCATCGCCTATTCCAGTAGTAACATCTTCAACTCACTGCTTGCGACTACTCCACACCCGCTCTTAGTGTGGGGAGAAGGCATATGATTGGTGGAGAGGCGGGGTGTGCCTTACTACCATCAATATAAAGAGAGCAGCATCGGTAAACGCCATAGATAAGTTCCCGTATTTTCGGTGTGATAACATCGCTCCGCTATGTGTGGCCGTACTTGGAGACCTTTGATCTCTTGCTATGTGAAGTAATATTATGCTTATGGGATTGAGGGTAACCAATTAGGTCATCGTGTATTTCTCATCGAACAATTTCATTGTCTGAGACCAACATTTCATTTGTATTTAGGGCGTCTTGTTAACCTAGCGCGGGTATCATAGGCTGCAAGCACGGTACTCGATACGGGAGCAGAACGGGAGGGCGATACCGTGCTATAGGACGATGCTACTTATATGGCCTTGAGTCGCACCCCAACTCATCTACTATAAGTGTCGTGGCTCGTGAACATGTAATGTGAGGATGAGTGGCATAGGTTAGCTGTCATTAGCCAATCAGCGACGGTGTCTACCGATGCTGTACACAATTAAGATGTTGTATGGCCCATTATTTTCAACAATGAATCACCGGATATCAACACAATCGTATAGCAGTATTAGATGGTATGCAGTGAGTGGTACTATTTCACGGCTTTGGGCATGGGATATTACTGATATTTTTTGCTTTGTGTTTCTTATTGGACCTTTTCCATAACAAGGACGCTTCTGATTTTAATGAACCTTTTAATCGCGTCTCCACTGGACGCGGGCGGCGCGGACATGCGACGCGAGCGACACCGTAGTTTTGATAGAATGTACATCAAACGCGAATTTTCTGCGGAAATCTTGCGCAAATATGCAAATCCAAGTGACCTTAGCAAGTCGACAAGGAAGACCCTGATCAATTTGTTCTGCACAGCATGGTGATACAGGGTCCAAGTACAGGGTGATATTAATAAGTATATCACTATATTTGATCGATTTTTTATCCACGTATTAACCTATCAACGCATACACACACCTCTGCACCCGGGATAAAGTATGTGTTTATATACTTGTAGATTATGAGTCTACTCCTTGAGAATGTCTAAATAACGTAGTCGTTCCAATTACTTGGCTATGTTGGTGTTGGCGTTGGCACTGCTGGTGCTGGTGGTGGTGGTGGAGGCGATGGTGCTGCTGCCACCGCATCCAGTTATCGTCGCGGGATACAGACAGTTTCAACAATTATTCACCAGACATGTGTGGCGATTGGGTATATACAAAATATCTGCATGAGCTGGCTGACAAACTAAGGAAGACTTATTACTTATGGATGATAGATTTATGGATGTAAAGAGCATGACTATTCATGCAGACAATTCTTCTTGAAGGTGGTCCAGAACTCAGAATATTCAATTATCGTGTATATTTTTGCTAGAACATACAGTAGTTGAGAACGCATTTGGCGCTTGTTGGCGTATCTTTCGAAGCGGATCAGCATGTGCCCTGAGAAAGTAGACCACGTTGTAGAAGCTACATATAAACTACATAACTATTTACAAATTGCGCCTGCTGAATCAGTACGGGTGGCCAAAGACGGATAGAGCCAGCATTAAGACCACCAAACGATCAGGTAGATCGTGAAGTGGCCTGATGGGCCTATGTTCCCAACGCGAACGTTATTGAGTGTCTTAACGATATCGTTATCTAGGACAGCGATACTGTAACGAGAGCGCTAGCAAGAGTTAGTCGAAGTCTTCGTAACCTTCGTTCGGCTCTCGTTGTTAATGGTAAAACAATGTTGCTGAAAGCTGATGCTGTTGCGTTTTAACTGGTGACCCCAACATTGACACATGATTCGGGACCCGAGGGACATACATCCGCCAAAGTTTGGAGAAGATCGCTTAAAATTGCGTCAAAGGTGTATATTTTGAAAACAATTATGCTGAAGCTGTTGCTGCTGTGTTATAGCTGCTGTCTCGGGTATTGGCAAACGTCTTAGGGGTACCACTGGCAAGTGTCCACGATAGTTTGGAGATGCTCGCTCCAGTAGAACCAGAATTATTGAAAGATGTGTCAAGTGTTCATCTTGAAAACAACGTTGCTGAAAGCTGTTGATGTGTTCTCTTTAGCTTTTGACCCCGCAGTTGGCATACGTCTCAGTCTTCGGGACGGCAAACACAGGTTTCCACCCACGTGAGACGAAGATCCATCCAGCAGAACCAGAGTTGTTAAAAAATGTCAAATATTCAACAATAACAACAACGACAACAACAGCAGCAGCAGCAGCAATAATAACAACAACAACAACAACAACAACAACAACGACGACGACGACGACGACGACGACAACAACAACAACAACAACAACAACAACAACAAAAACAACAACAACAACAACAATGAGAACTCCATGCTCGCATTAATCCTTTGGTCTAGGGACGCAGCTAACATTAAAAATACCATTTCTTAACTTATAGTCCGGGAGCCAATTTTCAAAAGGGGTCTAGAAGAATGGTTTCGTAGCACACCCAGTATTCAGAAGGTGTGTCTCTATATTATGCTAGACCGATGTCTTGGGTATATTCTGAGCCGTGTTGTACAAGAAAATTCTGGTATCACTAACCCGTGAGAAGCCCATTTACAATAGGTGTTGAATGTAGTTTTCAGACAATTTTCACAATGGTAAATTTTTCACAAAATTAAGCGCATGTTATATAAATACAATCTTAACCAAAATGGAAAGGAGTGATCGTATATCGCAGATTTATACATAATCAACCTCGTTTAAGATACCCGTATGTTGCTTTGTACATATTGGGGCACTTAGGTCTTCTTGTGACTAGCAATACCTTAGCTACAACAATGCCCATGTTTTCTACATTGTTCATAATTACACTTTTAACTGACATGCGGTGCATGTCTACACAAGCTGACAGGACATATTAATCACGTGAGCAAATGAGAGAATGTTACTCATCCGTGTCAGAGTCATCTTCGACAATTGTATGCTGAACATTGTCACACATTTCACCTCCCATACAAAGGCATGCTTCAGTGCAGAGTAGATCGTTAGCCTTGCATTGACAGAGGTCTGTTCTTTTGCAGGGAGACTTTTGACATATACATGATGTGAGTTCAATTAATCCAAATGGAGCAGGATCCTTTGACATTAGAACAGGCTTGAGTCGACCATCCACTATACTCATCTATTGGAGATGGAAGATTCTGAACAGCTTGCAATGAACGTCTCCAAACAAGAGCTTGAAAATTGGCCCTTTCGGTGTGATGCTTTAGACTATTCGATGTAGGTGGAAGATTTTCATTTCTTTGTCTCTTTTGACAAAAGAGCCAATAACGGGTTTCATCAGCTGTATTTCCCACATCCCTGGTGGTATACAACTCACAGACACATTTCTCACATAGAATTGCAGTATTCGGTGATAAGTCAACATGTTCGCCGAGTTGGGCTAAGCTAAGCTGATGACATTCAGATGACTTTAAGAGATTGAATGATTTTCTCTTAGCGACTCCAAATAATGCACTAGTGCTATCACAACCTGTAAGAGAATGAAACCCAGGCAAAGACAGACAGATAGCTGGGCCCAGTACTTGAGCAACTGTTTGTATTGGTATGTATCGCAATTTGTCCTTTGTGCCCGTACGGAACCATAGTTCAGAACAGTGAAGCGAACGATACGTATATATACTAAGTACTGCCACGTCTGTATCAGGAGACTGTATAACAACACACATGTGGTCTTTTGAAGCGTGTAGCGCGTGCAACATCATACGCGTATCTGCTTCCTCGTGATCTGATCGAAGTTCTTCCAAATACGACGAATTGTTCGCTGAAATGACAACAACATCCATTCCATCGTTAAAGCCACCAGCAAGAATGACGCAATTGTCGGCAGATAGCATATTTGGACCAGTATCACGCCACCGCTTGCTGAGAAATGCAACCAGGTTACTTTTGTTGCTTGGATTGCTGATGTACTTGGCCCATTGCTTTGGAACGGGAGTATTTTCTCCAGCAATCTTTACTTCCAATGCTGTTGATGACCCACGTTTTAGCCGCTCTTCCGCTTTGAGAGATTCCAGTCTATCATATCTGTCAAAAACTATATCTACTCTGTTGCAGGCTTCTTGATTCAGTGGAACTGTAAAGATGTGCCAGTATTTATCAGCCAATTCTCCAAATGTAGACGTACCTCCAGTTTTAACCATTTGCACAATTGCCATGCCATCTACTACATAAGCTGTTGCGCCTGATTTGCCAACAGGTGGAAGCCGTCCATCAACATTTACTTCCTTTTCTAGTTCACTTAACAAAACACTTTTCACATTCTTTCTTAGAGTGCCATCCGTATGTGACAATGATAGTGGAACAGCAGACAGTTCATACGTCATCACTAGTTTTAAATCAACATCTCTGGAGCTTGCGGCAATAATTAATCGACCAAATAGTTCGCGGTCAGATCTCACATTGTGAATTTTTTCATCATTTGTTTTGGGTTTTTTCTTCTGTGCTAAGCTGGCAAATGTTTTAAGTTTTAAGTGTGGCAACGTATCCCAAAAGCTTCTCGTGTTAGTGTCCAGCCGCTCCTGAACAAAATTGTCCATAATCTCCTTACCAATGTCACAGGCGGAAACAAGTCTCTTGACGATTTCACTAGGCAATACCACGCCGGTTGCAATGTTTACAAGCGGAAGACACTCGCTGTCGTCGTTTTCCGCAATATTAAAGGGATTGGTCATTATATCTGATGAGAACATCGAAAGTATCTTCTGCACATCGGTTTCATCCCTGTTCATTCGATTAGTCCCCATTTCCTTATGTACTCCAAACATGTGACTATCTTGTAACCCACACATTTGCTTTGTGACCGTTGTTATGGCTGCCCTCTCGTGGCTAGTTAAAAACCACCTCTCCAGAGCTCCTGGCTTTTGTGTTATTCCAATAATACCACCTCGCTTTTTGGAATCCAAATTAATCGATTGCTCTAAGGCCATATATGTCCACAGTTGATTGAATGGATTGTGTGAGCGACTTACGGAATGATTTCCATTCAAGAATTGTTCATCTACATGGGGATGTGTACTTGGAAGCATCTTCATGTCCGCAAGATATATTGGCAGCCATCTTGCATAATTGGTTCTGTCCATGCTGTAGAAATATGGCGCCATAGCAGCAGTAGCAGATAGGTGTGCCTGCCAATCTCCAGTTCTCTCAGCTTTTATGAATCCAAGCAGCAGCTCTACCATATGAATATATGAGTTCCAAAATGCGAACAGGTGTGATTTCGAGCTTGACTCAACTTTAAAGGATTTGAACAGCTGTTGCAATTTATTCACGTACATTCACACCTCTTTGAAATTTTCTTTAGCTTTAGCTCCTGGACTATTACATGATTACCTATTATTAGTTGCGTCGTGGAAATGGAGATGTGGCGTATTAAGTATACACAGGCGCTTTCTCTCTTCAATATTAACTGACACGGAGAAACATTCATACACCATCTGTTTTATTTCAATGAAATGTGCTTTTCCCGTATTTTCGGTGTGATAATAGATTTCAATAGACCTTACCATTGTTAGCTATGCCCCGCCAATTACTAGCCAAGCTCCACCCACACCTCACCGTGTTGGTATTGATCGATCCCCGAATGCCCTAGCCATCAATTTCCTGAAAACTATAAAGTGAAACTGGTGAATATTTTGTAACTAATTTGACTGGGTGCAGGTGCTGCCTATGGCAGCAACAGCGCCCAGTCAAATTAGTTTCAAAATATTCAACAGAATGTCTATTAAATAGTAAAAGCAAACAATTTGTACAACAACGCATAGACCGTCTTCAAATATGCGTTCGTGACGTACTTATCGACGTCATTCATGGCGTCATTCATTATGATGCCATTCTACACATCACGCAGTTCATTATGACGTCATATGATGGGCGGGTACTCTGGAAAAGTGAATTGTCTACGGATATGAATATTCAGCGTTAATTAATACGATACATAGAAACTGGATAAATGATATAGTAATATAAATCTGACTGTCAGTGAATCCCTCCGTCTATATGTCTGTATATACGTCGGATAATTTCCGGTAAAGTATATCATGAAAAGCCGCTGAAAATATATTTAGTAAACTTGCAATTTGGCATTGGCGAGATAAATAAATGTGATTGTAGATTTTACGATTCTTGGCTTCTTGTTATTGCTGACAACTCCATGTATGTTCCTATACTTTGTTTAATTAAATTAATCGTGTCAGCAACATTATGCCGTATGGAAACATATGTTTGTATTTTACAGGTAATTCTACACATGTTTGCAAGTCATGAATATATAACAATTGGTTGGTTCGTCCGTCGATCTCTCAAGTGGCCACCCGCCTGTCCATCTGTCTGACCGTACATCTGTCTATCTGAAATAGTATGTAGGCTACGTTTCCCAGAGCTTCTACTTATAATAACCAAACTTGATGTATGGATACATATTTGAATGACAATGTTTGACACTCAAACCGAGATCACTATGTCCTAATTGTCATACATGATTGAACAGCAAATAATATCACTCATTGACTGTCCCGCAATTGTGGACATACATAGACTTGGTGTAAATTTACTTTTAGAATAGGCTACTATAGATTGTGCACGGCTGTGTGTACTCGCTGTTCCCCAGTGACAGGTTTCGCAACTACGTTAAAGAGATACAACGCTATGCCCTATCCACTATCACGAAGCAGCCATCTAGCTCCTGTTATCCGTGCCTCAGAGATTTCCCTAGATAGAGCACAATTCCTCCACCCTGCGGAGTCGTGATCACTGCCTGGCCATCTTGCAACCATATAAAACTCTGCCATCAGCACCAATAACGCTCTGAACATCAATCGCATGGTTGCTTTTTCTGCAAATGTACAAATGTTCCTCTTTAATAGAGCGTAACGTGCTAAAAGGGCTTTTCGGAAATGTCTACGTTCATAAATTGCCCCAATTGTCATTCTTCTGGTCTCTGGGACAAAGCATATGTCTCCGCAAAATTGTGTTAGCCATTGAGTTAGCAACACAATGCCAACATCTAGAAAGAGAAACGCCCCCCCCACCCACACCCTATCCTCCCCAATCCTACCCGCCCCTCCACACAAAACCACACCCAATCTCATCCCGTTATATCCCTTCACAAATATTCAATACCAGCATAATCAATTCTATAGCATTGCCCCGACATTCCCATCATTGAATGTAACTAGACTGTCTCTGTTTCTAAATACTCGCGCGACACGCTGGATACGATGCATGTGCTGTAAAATTCAACGGATATTGTATTATAGTCTTTTCAAACAGAGTGCGCCAAATCCGTTTTTATAATTTGAGCCACAAATAAAAAAAACCCGAGAGTATTTACATTAACGAACGCCTTACAAGAGGTATGTAGCTCTCGTAAAAGCAACGATATTTGGTGACACTAACGATACTTTCGGGAACATGCCATTTTACATAGCGAAAGCTTAGTGAGAGTGTAAAGATATCACCATCATAACGAGAGCTTCACGAACATGGGCTCAGGAGCATCGAGGTGTTTGCGTGTATATTGCCAAATAAGGATGGTATGATGACAATTCTTTTGCAAATTACATTATTTGGGTGAGTAAAATGCCAGAGTAATACAGGTAACCAAATTTTGTGTACGATAATAATTTATAAATCAAGAGCATGCGTGTCTGCTTCTGCGAATTAGTAGCCATTATGCTACTGTACGGCATTTATGTATCGTCTCTCGTCTGATTACTGAAACATTAAAGACCCGGCAGTATGTATGCCTGCACTGTATCATAGACCGTAGTGATTGGACCTGGCAGTAGCCAGACGAATGAGGAGAGTACTGAGAAACCTCGTGACGTACTGATAGTTATTGACAACCTTCAGAGGTGAAATGAGCACATCCGCTGAACAGCTGCTGTTACTGACAGCTTGCTTCGAAGCGTCAACATCTGAGAATACGCAGCCCTATAGCTATTCTACATCTGTGGTCTGAAAGTCTCCAGGCTTGATCTTTACCTACATGGCCTGTGCTCTCAGTGGAAGGATATAATCTGTCACACAAATACCTGTCAAATCAAATATGTCACGCGTTGGCTAACGTCATAATCAACATGACGTAGAATCATCGGGAAAGTGACAATGGCCCGTTGTAAAAATGCCTGAACTATATGTCCGTGATGTATTTTCAATAAACATTCTCTTGTAATATTTTTCAAGTAATTTGATAAAGAAATGTTGCCGCAGTATGTCCTTCGTGTAGGCTAAACAGTCCGATATTTTCCATGAGGGATACCTTAATTGTATTTAACATATAAACAAGCCTTCTAGCCCGTTCCATATTTTTCGATATGAGCACACGTGCGATATTCAACAGAGTATTTTCATTAGCTGATGGGCGCGCAACCCATTTAAATCGCCCAATTAAAACATCGATTAATGTGAGCATGACGCGTAAGGATTATCACGCCGTACTATTTAGTACGATTTGTTTACTACGATTCGTCATTCATGAAACGTCATCGCAAAATGTCATCGTTTGACAGTTTATCAGTCGGCAGCGAAGTAACGATTGATGGCCGTGGCTATAATTTTCTCAATGACCAGTTAAAATACTATTTAACGGCTGACATCGCCAGATTTTGTGTTTGTCGCAAGATTTTGCTGCGCATTCAATATCTGTTATCAAGTAGTGGTGCGTCACAGCGGCGGTATCGATTTCACGAAAATCAACAATGAGAAATCAGATAAAAGTCACATCAGCAACCATTGGCAAATATTTCAAAATTACAGTTTATATGATAAATAAAATCTCAAACTCTTTGAAAATGATAAATTTTGCACTCGCTAAAGCTCGTGCAAATTGATAATTTTCAACACGGTCCGTAATAGTGATATGAAAAGTGACCTCGTTCCAGATGCTCTATTAATATTTCTTGTCCAGTCGATAACAACATATGGGAGGCATAATGCATATACACACGCAATCTAAACCATTCACCCAACTGCACTAAGACAGGTGACATCATTGAATATGTGTAATGGGCCTTTCCATTTGTATCCATGCCCCGCCCATCTCTATCTAAGCTCCATCCACACCACGCTCATGTTGGGGTCAATCGCTCTCTGAACTTCCTGACTATCAATTTCCAGAAAACTAGACAGCTAGGCTGTTGAATATTTTGAAACCAATTTAACTGGGCGCTGTTGCTGCAATCCTACACGCCGTGTAGTTGATTATGACATCATAGGATGGATTGATAAAGTGGAAAGGTCTATTGATGCGATCTTGCTAAAAGGAATTCCATTCAAGTATTCGAACAGAGCAATGAACCTTTCCAGTTTATCCACCCATCGTAGATAAGTTAGTCACGAACGCATAATTCGTGACTGACTAAGCGTTGCTGTATTAATTCTATGTCTTTACTATTTAATACACATGCAGCAACAGCGTCCAGTCAAATTAAAGCTTTAATTAATTTGAGATCTTCCTACAGGGGTAGGGTAATTACTCATCAGTGATCAGGCCTGGCAAATTAATGTACGTTACCCTGCTCTAAATTGTGATTATACATGTATCTAGGCGTATTCTATAACACAATGCATGGAGATGTATTACCCAGTGTTACTAATATTAACCATATAACTCCCATATCAGTAAAGACTGGCTTGTGCAGTGGTCTTGACAAATGCCCATTTGCATTTCAAGAGAAGACTATTTTTTAATACACCCCTGCAATGTCTGGCTCGATACTCGAGACCGTCATTCCAGTGGTAAATTTTCAAAGATCTTGAATTGAAAATAGACATTATCTATGAGAAATTGACATTTTCTTGAACACATTAGAGGGTTAAAGGGTTAATGAATAAGATAGAAATTTGTTATTCGTTTTAGGCTTTATGTTCATTCAACAGATAATCAGATGATCACCTTTGTGCATTATATGTTTTGTAACATTGTTATTTAACAGTGGACTAAATTGGGTCGGTGGGAAATAATGTCTACTGATATTGGAACTCGCTGTGTAAGCAGCTATGTCGCCTTCCAGTCCTATTTGGAATTTGGGGATTCGTGACTCAAAAACTCCCTATGAAAGTCAATAATCAAATATGTGATGCCACATGTGTTTCCATAATGATGTCCAGTTACAATAGCTGGGTAGTTCTAATGACCCTCTTGAACAACATTGACGCATGTCGCTGCAGACATCTGCGTACTGTTGCGAACGATCGTTTTCCACGCCTTAATATCAAATGCAGCATTCTACGGCATGTGTAACATAGAACCACTATCTGCGAGGGTAGTGCAACATCAACGATCGAGCATGGTCTTCGAAAACCAGAAAATAGCCTCCTCATAAAGCACTATACACTGCAGTTGCGGGTAAGAATGTACACGTCACAACATCACATTGCTAAGTGTTTTGCAATCAGACCCCAAAGAACGTTATCTAGGTCAACTAATGATGGGGGAGAATTTAAAGGAGTTCGATGCGTTCGCAGTAGATACGATACAATGGGCACGATTGAAGAAAACGTGATTGCAGCTGAAAGAGGTTTTCACTTCCTTAGCTGGGAAACACGATCAATCATCATCACCATTATCAATGGGTTGGCGGGTTGATATAAGCTAGCAGGACACAGTCACTCATCATCATCGCCATCATCAAATAGGGTGGTCAGTTGATTACGTCCAAACTTGGTTCTAAATGTCTAAACGGGGTGTAACCATCATATTGGCTGACGCTATAATTTGACTGTCGAAATATATTGTTTTGTGTTAAAAAAAATTACACGCTTACCTGTAATACTAAGCGGGTCTGCAATACAGGTGATGTACATGTCAGAGATTGCCAGATTCAGAATAAAGACTGTCTCGATCTCAGCCAGAACATTCTGTGTTGCTATGCATACAATTATAACAGCATTTCCAAATGTACCAATAGCAGATGCAATTATCAATAGCAGTAAGAGTGGAACAGCTACATGTGGCCAACCATAGACAAACTGGTGTCGGCTCAATACATTTACTTTCGAATTCTCCGCCATGACCAGGAATTGATCAGTGAATACAGCTGTTGACTGATCGGAAGATGATTTCAAATTCGGCATTGATGTACTCATTGAAGCAACCAACATATTGCCATTAAGCATCTGTAATACATTCGGCAGAGCGACGATCAACAATAATGTATGTTTCTTAATCATGTTCACTTTTTACACTGTCCACAGTTGGCAGAAGTTACTATCAAGAGAACAATAACATTTGTAGTAAGCACATATAATCAAGAATCAGAATAAAATCTAAAACAGTCAGCGCCTCGCATCTCTGACGACGGCATGAGGATAGAAATTTCCTTGACAACGAGAAGTTTGAGACTTAGGTTATTTAATGCTATGCACCTACAACTTTATTCTCATTCAACTCCAAATATTAATCATCTGGATAGTAACGTCACTGACAAGAAAACAAAACAAATCAAGCGCGAAATTGCGTTTCTTGCTCAAGGCAATAGTGCTCGAATCAAGTTCTGAATCACAGAATTGGCCTGTGGTTACAGCTGTCATCTGATCAAAAGATGGTATTACATTTGCGTTGATGCCATCATTGAGGCAACGTTATTGATTCCATTAAACATTTGGCAAAGCGACACTCGACACTAATGTACACATGTTCACTTTTTGCAATGTCCAATGTTGCCAACTCGAAGTATACAGTACCGCATCCAATACATAGTTTAACCTTTCTCTAAAACAAAAAAGCATAAGCATATTAGTTAGTACAATTTTTAAAACAATGTACGAAACGTTCTGTTAAATAGTTTGGACTTCAATTGGCGCCATGGCTGCCCCAAGCAGCTTCCAAACAAATTAAGTTCAAAACATTTAACAGTAAATTTGATTATCATTTTTGTAAGCATGTTAAGTTAATTCTGACCTCAACTCTATAATGGGAAATCAATAAGAATCAGCCAACATTTATATAGTAGTTAGAGTTTCACATATTTGAATTGATCGAGATACATGATAGTTACAATAAGACGAGAATTTTAAAATGATTTAGTCCATATTCCCAAGAAGGCGTGAGCAATCGAGCAATCCAGTTTATCCATCCATCGCATGCCGTGATAATCAGCTCCGTGCCGTGTAGGATGACGTCCTATTCAATACATCACGAACGCATAATATTGAAGACGGACTAAGTGTTGTTGTACGAATTGTATGCCCTTGCTATTTAATATACATTCTGTCAAATATGTAAGCCTAATTTGACGAGCGAGGTGTGGGGGGAGCGTACCTAGAGATGGGCGCGGCATAGCTAACACTGGAAAGGTGCATTCGTATAACAACGATTAGTCCGTCTTCAATTGTGCGTTTGTAACGCCATTCAAGACGACATTAATTATGACGTAATCCTACACGTTGCGTACTTGATTATGACACGAGATGCTGGATGGATAAACTGGAAAGTTAATTGGGTTTTGTTAATATCGAGATGATTAATATAAATCGTGAGTCTTGTTCAGCAGATTATCACAATTTAATCGCATCGCGGTTTTCCAATCCGAATTTGGTATTACAGCTATTTTCTTCTGAACAGAAACCATTTTCAATTACACACATAGAGATAGAAGAACAGATTATTTTGAAACCCATGTCTGTACTAGCTGCTAATCGACCAACACACACACACGCACCGTTTCCACAATAAATACCAGCATGTCTTCCACAAGCTCCAATGCGCTCTAGGGCTTACACACGCATGGAATACATCGTTTTGGTTTGGCCAATATAACTACATGACGCACATTGGTAGTCAAAAGATATCAATCTAACTAACTCGAGTGACTTTAATTCGTAGTTTATATAACACCAATGTAGCATAATTCAACTAGTTGTCGCTTGCTTTGAACGTGTCTGTGACATCCAGGTCCGGATTTCGAAGGAATAAGAGTTTGATGTGTTAGTATGACGAGGTTTATTCAGACGTAGCTTTGTTTGCTGGCAGACGACATCATTTTACTTGCCGATTGAATACTGTATATATGTAGCTGTACACGATCATAATTACACTGCCGCCGTCGACACCAGTGTCTATTGTCACGTACCTGGGACTAAAATTGCTTCCGGTAATTAGTCAGTAAGTAACCCATGTGACCAGCTTATTTGCGAATAGACGGGAATTTGTATAAGTCAACACCGTCAAGTCACGCTAACGTCGAACCACAATTATATGTGCTGTCTGTAACTGAATGTGCCCCCCCCCCCCAGGCGCACCCCTTCCCCCCCCCCACCCATCTTGCCTCTTGGGAACTATCTCAACTAATTGTACGGTACCATTTTCAAGTCTCTGATATCAACCCCGGTCCCTGGAACGTTACATGAATTGTCACACATTAGCTTATCATGTGGCACGCGAAAACGGAGTGATCCTAGAGTTGTCACCCTTTGAAACAGAAACTGAGTTAGTAAATTACTTTGAAAGTAGAAATATTTTATCTTAGCCCTGTGCAACGATCACGTGTTACCCTGGTAAATCAGGTTATTGGGCCAATAGCTGATCGTATTGACTCCGTATTCCTTCAGCATGGGCTCACCAACCCGCGTTATCGGGGATTAGTTTTACATAGCACGTTGCCACTATGCAAATGTTCGCCACGGTGTGTGGGCATTATAAACACATAAATTCAATTATCTAAAAATGTTTGTTCAATTTATAAACCATTTTATTGGAAATTGTCTGTTCTTTATGGAAACTAAATGGCTACTGGCTCTTTGTTAATATGGTGTGATCTAGAGTACCAACCAACTACATGATCTTCCAACGTCATTAGATAATTCTTGAATGCATTCATTTAAGGTTCTATTCCGTTGCTGTAGCTATCCACGTTGTTAGCAATGGCATGTTCATGATGTCTTTTCTCGTCACTTATTGAATACAAAAATGGAATAGTACCTACCAAATTTGTGTTATTTTCGGTGCTCCGATTGGTTGAAAGCGATGATTCTGGCGTTGACAATCGTAAAGTTTACGCTCGTTGTCAATGGAAATTGGTTTATCGTCGATGGTACCTGGTTGTAGATGCGGAAAATTATCTACTCCTGCAACAAGACAGTTTGGGATACCTATGCCAGACCAGTAATCTGGCTGACGCTTATTAGGATAGTGTAGTTCTGCGTTTTTAAGAAATCAGGAGAGCTGCATACTATACACCAAACAGAAGTATCGGTCACACAGGCATACAAAACTAGACTAATAATAGATGGATTCATTTCTATCAAACACGCCCACCAGAAAATGCCCCTTTTTGCCCCTCCATATATGGGCAATTAAGCGACGCCTCCACCAATGATTTTACTTGGGGGAGGTGGGGTGCAGGTGTGGCGTGGCACTGAAAAACTGCATATATTGCAGTATTGATCAACAAGACGTGTCAGAGCGTAGGTCTTTGTAAAACAGGAAAAAAGATATTTCTAATCATCCATTTGATCTGATTGGCTGAAACGATTGCGCAAAAATTATAGCCAAATGTTACAAGAATTTTGAGTGTGGCCGATAGCGAGAGGTGCACAATCTGATTGGCTGAAGTGAAAGATGTAGACTTATTGATTATAGGCTATAACGATAAACGTGAATAAAATATAGTCAAGTGCTACAAGAATCCACAAGGTAGCGTCAGGACAAACAAGCACAATCAAGCTTCTCGAAGAAGTATTACAAGAATATCGATTATGGCCTATAGTGATAGACGCACGATCCTGGGTCAGGGATACACAAAAAAGTATCCACTAACCACCGCAGCTCTCCCTGCATTGAACCCTCTGATGATGTGGCCAATCTCTGGATTAATTATTCTTCATCGTCGCGTGCTTAGCACATGCACGGGTACGACATGAGTGGTGTAGCGCGGACCGACTGGATGGTTACTGACCGTCCTAGCGAAGCTGGGTATGGAACGGCCACTCCGCATTCGCTCCAAGCACGCCCCCTGGGTAGGATAGTACGTATACATAAGCCCTATGAGAGAGGTTTTCATTAAAATTGGCTAAGTCCGATAAAATGCGTGGTGTGCATGCGCGTGTGTCAGAGCTTCCCTGCCAACACAACACATCATCGCCTATAGTGTACCGAGTGGGTACTCGTAAAAACCTTTACTTATTCCTTTCTCGTTGGTCATGGTACCAGAATAAATCGAGCTTTCTAGAACTGCTAACCATTTTGAAATCGGTCCAGAAATGGCTGAGTTATCTGCGAAAACTCCCTTAAATTATCTTCAAAATATTGCTTTTGACGTCGTAATCGCGGGTATACATAAATAGATCTAGAATGTTCTAGAACGTGGTAAGTACGTCACTGATCTAGCTGCAAGCTGATTGGCTACTGCTCGGACGCTGAGGCATCTGCCTCTGACGTCACGAGTAGTATAAAAGGGGTGACAAATCGAGAATCAGGAGCATCGTCAGCATGGAGACCGACCCGTCTGGAGGAATGGCTGGACGTGCAGGACTTGACGAGTGAACGGAACACCGACGGAAGATGCAGAACATCACCATGGTTCCAAGCTCACACGCACCGGATAGCAGTTCTTGGACTTTCCGCGTTATGGAATTTTGGATGCTGCCAGATGCCCATCCGGGAGCAAAATAATTAAAGTTATGGTTGTCCCTTCCGGACTTATCGAAAGGGAACACCTCTGCGGAAATGGCCGTGCAGGTTTTGATGTGATTCTACGGAATATAGAGCTGACGGTGATTCTTGGTGCATGACTCACCGGATCTGCCAACCACGCTGAAAAATGGACATCAATCTCCACACTGCATGTCGTGTGTTTTTTTAATGACTTTTTTACCACAGTCTGTTGGAACTTTGTGGGATGCGCCGCAAGAGCTATGCGACACATCCCGCATCATGTACCAAGTCATGTAACTGCCCAATAATATATACAGCCATCTCTGTTAATGGGCAAACTTCAACTTTATCACTTCCGTCGCCAGATGGATAACTCTAATTTCCATACAAATTGTATACCAGTGTACTCGCGGGTTAGTATCGGGCCGTTCCGGTGTCTGGTGTCGACTCGCCGCGCCGCATGTGCACGGCGACTGATGACGCTGGTTCGTTTCCTGTATCGGGGTGACGGATCCTGTACGATACTTCCCTACGGGTAACAAAAACCAGCTCCTATGGCCGGTGGGGTCGTGCGACCATCGTCGCGAACATTAAACACTAACGTCTCATCCCAAGAGTTTGTGTCACCAGTATGCCTGTCCATAGCAATTTTGTGATCTATGGACTTACAAGATTTGATTTGGTGACCTAATTAACATAAGTCTATACAATATTTTTACCTAAACAGACCGTCAAGTATGCTAGATAAATATTATGAGCATACAAAATTACAAGACATAGAGACAGCCTGATGAACTTCTAAACATGGGGCTCCCGGAGGTACCACACAACCTCGTAGGTCCGCAGAGGTATCTTCGTAAGGGAGGCTCCCGTACACGAGATAACTAATTAACTTAATATAAGCTGTTATACCTCTAAGCTGAAAGGAAAGAAAATTATCTTTTGTAGTGTCGGAAAATCATGTACCTCATGCGGGCACTACTCCTAGTACCAGTTTGTGTGAGGAGTATTATCCTCGCGTGGGGCGCCATTACTGAATCCTTGTGAGAGGCAAGTGCCTCGAGCGGGCCTCCATCACAGGAAAATGTCGCCATTGCTTAAAGCGGGAGAAGAGTTTTGGCCGAAAAGGGCCCACTCTAATATTCACCTAAATGCTGTAAAGAAAAGACCATACATAGTGAAATTATGACTATACGGTTGCATGTTGTGAAGATGGGATGAGCGATTCTCGAAGGATTCCCACCGTCTTATGTAATTCTCAATATGCTGAATTAGTAGTTGCCGCTTTTATTTATGCAGGCCTTCTTCTGTGCCTAACCTAATATTTAATTTTTAGAGGCAAGAACCATTTTAGGCCGCAAATGGCTGGCGTCTAACTAGCTTTTTAGATACGGCTGTCATTGAGAATGGCTACCCTAAGACATCAATACTCAAGACAGCGTGCATACATGTTACTTTGCAAAACCTCTGAACTCGGTAAGAATCCGGACATCTCGCTCCATAGCCACATAAAACGTCACGGGACATTGGTTACTTTCCACAAAAACATTTTTAGGTAACTGATCTATCGTTATGGTGGGGGTAAGGGAGACGAATACCCACCACGAATGTCCTTCCCATGAGAGCGTGGCAGATCATAATATCATACCCAGATATTCTTACAGAATTCGGTGGGGATGCGCATCTCGCCCGTCACCAGGTCCAACATCAGTTGCCCAGGTATGCACTGCGGTGCGGGAGGATTGTTCAGCAGATTAAAGAAAATAATAATTAAGATATGTTTTAGCAGTGCTTTCCTACATTGGCAAAGGTAACTAACTACTGAGTATCCGAAGATACGCGGGTAATGTGTGTGACACCACGCCCTGGCCATCACCACTCGGAAACCCCAATAGTTTCCCATGGTCGGATCAGTCCATGGTACGGAGACGGACATCCACACGATTGAGAAGCCGTAAGGCTTTGTGGAAAATGAAGAGAGACAATAAGTTAGAAATATGAGGCCCTTTACTTATGTTGGCCAATCTTACGCAACATTGTCGGAGTGCTGGGCTACATTATCGCTACTACCGGAAAAGAGGCGTACACTACGCGTCTCCTAGCGAAGAGATTGTCTCTACTCATATTAAACCTATCCTATCGAGCTGAATAGAAAAGGTTTTTAGTCGGTAGCATACCAGGCTAAACAGAGTTATAGCACGGACAGCGACCTCAGTGAAAGATTGTTGGTGGCAGGAGAAAGTGCTGCATATATAAATGTTGCTGCATAGTGTTTCCTACATGCACTGCAGTCCTATATTTTTCTACAAATAAACAAAACATATAAACTGATGGCCACTTGCCATATATAAACTAACCAGAACAATCAATACAATGTGAAATGATCAGAATCATATATATAGTACAGGTTGAGGAACCTACTACGGTGCGGTTAGCAAAAACACCTTACAGAAAATAAGAATAACTATAAACAAATACAGAGATTATAACTAGCGGTCCTAAGACCGTTACGGTGCCATTTAGTCATCGGGACCATTTATACAGATACGATTTAATTATCAAAGATGTAAATAATGGGATAATTAACATGTTAAGTATAGTTACTTGAATAATCGGTAGCCATTCTTAAGCCTGGTCTATCGTGTTGCTGAAATTGATACGTCACCCTTGGTTTGACGTGAGTTGATGCGTTCCCTGGACGCTGGAAAGTTCCTGCATGCCGGTTTCTGCAAACAGGATTCCCGCAAGCAGCCCATGACGGGAGCGGATCGAACTCAGGACTGGAATCACAATATAGAATGTCTAACGAGTAGTCAGCAACAGATACAATAACATTACTGCTATGACAAAAGTTCCCGTACACCGATGGTATGGATGGAGGTTGCCAACAACCCAATCATAAGCGGGTGTTGTTGAATGCGGATGAAGATACAAAACTAAGCTTAACGGTGCTTAATGTCAGCCAGCTTGGAAGACGTACCAGGCAAAGTTTACTTTGCTGTGGTCAAAAGGTTTAGATAAACTTGCACGACATCAGTGCGGGTACAGCTGAATAACCACTTTTTGGCATGGCCGGCAGATCCGGTGAGTCATCCACCAAAGAACATCGCTGCCTCTACATCCGTAGAATCACATTTTTAGGCCAGGAAAGGCCTCACCGCAAGTTCGTGTTCCGAGTTAGTTCTTGATGGATTCGTGAACAATATTCAAAAGTTCCAAAATTACTCCCGCACAAACGGGAGATACAAAATTGATTTAGTGTGGTGGGATGGGTTGGGCTGGGTTGCTGCTGGCTATGTGAGAGAAACGTTCGGGACCGAATTCATTTGCTTAATGACTGTCTTGTGATTGTAGCTGACACAGTTCCAACCTATTTGGCCCCTGGCAGCGGATGCTCTCGAGTTCTGGATTTCGTCTCCTTTCATACTACTCATGACGTCATAGGCGCAGGCTCCAACCAATCATCGGTCGAGCAACAGCCAATCAGCGCGTAGCTAATAATAACGCAGTTGACTGTTCTAGAACATTCTAGAAGTTCTGCATACACATGGTTATGACGTCACGGCAATACCGTAAAGATAATCAAAAGGGGTTTCCGTGGATAACTCAGCCATTTCTTAACGGATTTTGAAATAGTTTGCAGATTTGTAAAGCTTGTCGAATTCTCGTCTTGGTTACTGCCACATTCGGCGTGAACAAGTAATTTAAAAAGGATTACATTGTACCTTCTCGGTACACTAAATGCGTCATCCTATCTTGGTCATAAAATATGCGCTCTTTCAAAAATAGTATTAAGCGTGCGCATGCACACCATGCGCTTTAACGAACTTAGCCATTGTTACAACACAATTTCTCTCATAGGCCCATATATGCTTATAGCTCTACCAAGGGGGGCGTGCTCGGGGAACGAATTCAGGATGGATGACGCGTACCCAGCTTAGCTGGTATGGCTGGCACCCGACCGGTCGATCCGAACTACACCACCCCCTCCTAGTTTGACATCCATGGCAAATGATCGCGCATTGCGGATCGATGGATGGACATATGCTAGGCAGGAATTATAGAATTCCACGGTAGGCGCGTGGCCGGAGAGGAGTAGTGACGCAATAGACGCGCATTTTAAGAGACAGAGCACATAGAGGTGCCAAAGAGGAGAGGGGAGGCCTACTTTTAGTTTTAATTTTTGACCTGGAATTCTTCTTCTAGGTCTTTTCTTTTTTTGGTTTTAATATTTTTGTGCATGCTTTCAACTTTATTTAGCTAATGATTTCTAAACAATAGCTCGCATGGGTGTCCTCTCGGGCGCGGATAAGTATTATTTCCGCTGAGAACACCCAAGCTCCAACATAAAATATATGTACATAGTTTTCATGTAACATACCCTTACGGGGTATTGAAAAGATTACTACCGAATTACTTGCGCACCCCGGGTAAATAAAGGAGTATGCAACACGTATCTTTGATTAAAAATATTTGTGGCCCGTTATAGCGGGTCCGCAACGGGCAGGTCTCACTGACCCCATAGCCGTCCTGACATCTAAGAAAGGAAGAAAAATGATAAGAAAAATAGAACAAAATAATAACTCAAAAGTTAGTTTATCAGGCAGCCTCAGTATAGCTGACGGGATTGTGACATTATTGCACTGCAGGGTGTTGTATTCTTTACGTCGCACACGATGTTCTTACAACACCGGAGTCCACAGTGCTCATTTTGTGTGGGACACAGCTGGCCAACTAAGTTGCGCAGCTGTGTCGGATAACCGTAATCATCCTAGGGGCGGGATTCAATTGATCTAACATATATAATAAAAAGTATTTCAAAAATAAATTAATAATTAGTGAGTTTCCATAAATCACACCACTGATGTTCTGCTGTATCACAAATGATCACACCTCTGCTGCAAAATGTCCCCACTGAGTCCAACAGTGGTTGGTCGCGGTGGATGAATTATTAATGCTGAGATGCGTTCATTATCACTGGCACTTTCGGAAATGTCTGAAGTGATGATTGCGAGAATATGAGCGTCTATAATGTCTCACAGTGTCTGCGGGTGCTAGAATGTCTGTCGTATGGCAGCGGTGGTGCTAGTGGGCGTCGAGGCCGTTGATGCTGCGGTCTTCGTGATGGTCGTGGTGGCTGTGGTGGTGATGGTGGTGAGTCGAATCGTAGGTTGAGGCAATGATGCGGAAGCGGATACGGCAGGTGATGCCATCTTCCGAGACTTGGCGTACTTCAAGAGTCGATTTGCAGTGGCATTGGGCATGGGATGGATGTCCTGTGTGTGAGCGATACGTCTTTTCCCAGGGTATGGTCGTACAGGCGTTGTCTCCTTCCTGACGGCTGGATCAGAAAGACTGGGATGCAGATGCTGGATGACACAGGTTGGAGTGATGCTAATGGATGTAGGCTGCGGACACTACAGGTGCGGATGTAGTGGTAGCAGTTTTATGGCTGGTTACGGATGCGGGTGATGCCAGACTGGATTCTGCGGAGGATTTATGCTTCTTGCTCCGCTTCAGGACCAGTGTGGATATGATGACTGGAGGTGGCATAGTGCTCCCTGATGCGGCTGCGAGTAGTATTTCATGTCTGGCCCCCGGTATATTGGCCAAGTTGCCACGGGAGGACGATGACTAACGGGATGTCTACGGGTAGTATTCTTCATGCGGTCGGGAGAACTTTAACTGGAAACCGAGATTCAAAATTCGTGGCTAAAACGGCACAATCATAGTTTTCTTCCCCAGGAATTAATGTCATTTCTAACACACGGTGTTGATGACGGAGTGCATGGGTCACTCCGTAGCGGGTAGCAGTACAGAGATACTGACACGTTACACAGAAGGCTGTCTGGAGGAGATGATCCCTGTTAACATGAAGTGTGCGGTCGGAATTTCTCATAAAGGTTCTGGTACAGGGTTCTCCGCTAGCTAATAACGAGCTGCACGGGAATCTTTTTTAAACTGGTACCGATTCTTCTTAAGACGAATCCGACAACGCTAAATCTGCGAGGAGTGACATCTCGTTCCCGCGTGGTAGTTGGCTGCGGGAACCTTATTTAAAACCTAAAGCCCTATCTCTTCATTTTTAAGTTTCCGGCCAAGTATTGTAATAATGAACTAATAATAATAATAAAGAACAGCAGAATTTAGTTTTCGACACGAAAGAAGCCTAATGCTATTTGTTCTTCCCTGGTGTCGAGTTTTGATGGGAAGTTTCAGAGCACGCTTCCTCCTTGTATACTATTTGGTGACGTCATAGACGGCGGATGCCTGCACCTGGAAGTTTTGACAGGTGATTCAGTCATTCCTATATGGAAAGTTTCTCCTTTTTCCATTCTGATTGCCACCGGATTAATTCTTCCCACATAAAGGGAGTACATTTAATTATAAGAGGAATGGCTCACTAACTTAATCTTATTTTAGCGCATTTAAAATTTTCCGATCAACATAAAAACAGGGTACTACTTATTCCCGAGGAGCATCACCTTTTAATTAGCGTGATGCGGTTTTACAGATTGGATGCTTATAAACTTGCCTATTTTAATTTTAGGCTGGAGCACCCGATGGTGTGTGTGTGAGCATGGTGGCATCAGCGGTGGTTACCCCGACTCACCCTCGCCACTCCTCCATCACGCCGTGGTAGTCGCGTATTTGGGCGGCTCTTTAGTTTAAAGCGTTTGCTCCAATTTACTGGAAATAGTAGTAAAATAACGTGGCCCTTGGAAACATGTGGTTGATCAGAAACATATGTGCTGTTTACGGCAATGGCCGAGATGCTGTTGCTGGGGTGTAGTCTGTTGTGGATGCGAGATATGGAAATATGTATATGTTATAACAAGATTTCGTTTTATATTAATGTCCCTACTTGCGCGGGTTCTTAAACATGCGTCTTATAGTTGTCTGTAAAAGGTAGTTATCAGCCCGTGTTGATTATGGACTGGAACACGGAAAAGAGAATTTTTGAAATTCTCTTTGTAAATATACTGTTAGATTTTTTATGCCGCTTTACCGGCCCGTACGCTAATGATTTGTAGCACGGTAGAGCAGTTGTGTTCTTAATTTAAAAAATATAACAGTAAGGCTGTAGGTAAGTTAATGTGTGGTTTAAACAGATCTATTCAGGCGGCAGATCAAAGTTGCTGATCTCGACAAGATAGCTGCAGTTTCTGAGCCGGAGGGCTGCCAAGCATTCTCCTCAATGGGTAGAACTAGCTCCGTCCCAGCTTAGACCAGACGCGTTAATACCATTTAATAATGGTTAAACTACAGTACATCTCGGAAGTGGGTGCACACAGTGTTACAATTTACAATGCCTTCGTTTGGAGATTGTGAATGCAGTCAACCTGTGTGTCTATGTTCCTGACATGTTGGTGATTTGAGTTTGATAAGCGTAGCTGGTTATCTGTGGATGATACTTGCGCTGTGGTGAAGGTGAGGTTTTTATGGCGCCAGGTGTGGGAGTGGGTGAGGTGGCATGATGTCAACTTTTTCGAACCTTGAGGGCATTTCGCTCTGTAATGGCAGAGCCCATGGGCGGGACAGAGTTACTTTAGAGCACAGATGTCCTGTCGGATGCTGTTGTAACTTTGATCAATCCATTATCGAATTCAACTTTTCGGTAAAAATCCTACTCGTGACTGACAACAATGCAGGCATCTTGCTCTCTTAATAATATTGACTTTTATTACGTGTAAATGCTGGATGTGGTTTTGGCTGTGTCCATACGACGTCGTGGGAGAGGGAAGGGAGGGCGAACGTTCTCCCGTAACTAGATAAGAAGGTGTGTGCGGGATATTTGTTGGCTGTTGTTTGTTGATGATAATGTTGTTGTCGGGATGTCCGGGCTGCAGTATGATATCAATGTTAAAGCAAAGTGGGCGTATTCCAGTTTTCCACGCTGGTGAACGTCGAGTCTTTTGTTATTGCGGGAGGTGGGAGGTTGAGGGAGATATTATTTCTCCCGCATCTTGTGTGGGTGGGACTGTTGCGGGAGTTTTTATGTCTCCACCGGGAATTAATTAATACCGGTAGGTGCTGCTAACCGATTTTGTGGCCGGTGTTGAATGTCTCTATTATGCTGAGTATAACCGAGTATGTATGTGATGTATGCGCAATGATGAATTGACGCATCCAGCCTTGAGGGCAGGTGTGTTCTGTATGTGATGACATTCTGTCTGTGGTGTGGTGTCCTGACTGCTCACGGGGGAGTATGGTAGGCCTAATGGATGGGGTGGTCTTTGGACAGGGGGATGTGGTCATCTCCCGTTACACGATGTTTGGTCTCCTGTCGTAGTTTTTAGACACCGGGAAAATTTGAGCCGAGAGTCCGCAGAACAGGCTGCTTCCCTGCCCACCACTGGGGGGGGGGGGGGTGAGGGTGGTGGGGGTGGGGGGGGTTGTGGTAATGTTGGGCGGTGCGGTGCGGGATGCCACCTCCTCTGTACCAGCAGTCTCTCTCATATCTGAAGATTAACAGTCAACAGATGACGAGTGGTGTGTGAAATGGACTGGGCCGATGATGTCCGAACTTGGTGTATAGATGAGGGATGCGAATTGGAGGGATCGCGGTGGGACTTCTGGAGATGATGTCCCTTGGGAGGGGTGTGTTTTTTCGCGATTTTGGGTGGTGGTTGGGTTCACCTTGTTGTACGGTTTTGCCGTTCTAGACATGCCAAGGCTTCAACTAGCCTCCTCACTTACATGCTATTCATCATATTTTCCACACCACGGGAAACATGGCTTGGATCAGCCTCAGCTTCCGCTTGTGGTAACTCTATGATGGGGGCATATCATGAAGTGGGTTGGAATGGGAAGAGATCGGGGGAACAGCTTTTCCATCCGGTCCCTTGGACAAAACAAACACAAAGTTCTTCAGATACGGCTTCCCAGATCCAGTAGAACCATGCTGAGGAGGGAGAGGGCGATTACGTATCTCGTCATCGTCGTCAGCATTAGCCGCTTGTTCACCCACATTCTGGCATGGTAGAAGTTGGGTTGAACTGGCACCGCAGTGCACTGCGCTAACCGTGGGATTACTATTTTCCATAGAAATATTTGTCTGGGTACCAGTATCACGAGAAACGCCAAGTCCGATCTCTGGTGCTGAGTCGTCACTGACACATGGTTTAAGCTGATCTAAGTGGATGACTGAGGTCAGGAAATCTGAAGCACGGATACAGTAGGTCACGTCCGACGTCTTACCTACTACCACATAGGAGCCTTTCCACAGGTAACGCAGTTTACTTGGCACGTGTGCAGACAGTCGTGAATCGTGTACCCAGCCCATCCTTCCTGCTTCATATGGATCTACATGCACTCCTCGGTCGTGCCATGTCTTTTGCCACTGGTGTGCAGTGGATAGTGTCTCTCTCACTAACTCATGGGCTTGTTCTATCTGCTGCCTCAAGAGTTCAACATAGAGAAATGGTGAATTTTTCTCTCCTGGTATCCGGGGTATGGCCAGATCCAGGGGTAAGGCTAATTCACGGCCTAACATTAACCGAGCAGGGGTATAACACGTGCGGGAATGTACTGATGTGCGGTAAGCCATGAGTACCTATTGGAGCAATAAATCCCAATCTCTACAATCAAGACGTGTTTCCTTTGTAAGCATCTCCGCGAGAGTTCTATTGAATCTCTTTGCTATCCAGTCGCTACGGGGATGGTATGGAGTCATCCTTGTTTTGACGATATGAAACAATTTGCCGAGCTCTGATTTGAGCCGGCTCTCAAAATTACTTCCTTGATCAGAGTGTAACTCATAAGGCATACCAAAATGGCAGAACACATTGCTTGCCAAGACCTCCGCTACAGTTGATGCCTCTTTGTCTGGCAAAGCAAATGCTTCTACCCACTTCATAAAATAGTCTTGCAATACGAGGATGTATTTATTTCCGTCATCCGTCATATTCAAGGGTCTGAGCACGTCGATAGCCACTCGCTCCCACGGTGCACCAACAATCTTAATTTGTAATGGTGCGATATGGTACTGGCCAACAGCGTCTCTTTGGCATGGGATACAATTGGCAACCCATGCCTTGACACTATCGCGAATCCCGATCCAGTGGAATCTCGATTTGATACGGGCAACAGTCCTTTCCACGGCCAGATGCCCGGCGTTATCATGTAGTTGTTTTAAGATAAGGTCACGATAACTTTAATGTGTAGAATGTTATTTATTGGTTGACATTCTTCGAACCGTTGGTAATAATATTTTGCTCCTGGATCCATGCGTATATATTTCGTGTCTGCATGTCTGTTGTTAGGTCGTGTGTGATTTTCTCCGGATTCCATTCTGGGCACCGTAATTTAGGGAACTCCGGAGATGGCTGTGTTGACTGGTCACGGTGGTGGCCTCTTCGTGTTCAGCCTCCGCACCAACTTTACTGAGGGCGTCGGCATTCCCATGCAATTTACCAGGATGGTGAACAACGTTGAAGTTATAGGCCTGCAGGGATTCCTGCCATCTCGCTACCTGGCCCCCCAAATTGTTTAGGTTCCTGAGCCAGCGTAGTGAGGCATGGTCTGTACGGAGTGTAAAGGGGCGCCCGTTCAGAAAGTGTTTATAGTACTTGACGAAATGTACCGCCGCTAATAGTTCTTTCTTGGTTGTTGCGTAGGTTCTCTCTGTTTTATTCAGAGTACGCGAACCATAACCCAATACCCGATCTGTTCTGTCTTCTGTGACCTGCTAGGCTAGGCTGGGTACCTCTCCGTATATGCCTGAGATAAAGACTTGTCCAAGTTAGGAGGACATAATCCGGGACAGAGTCAAGGCGCACACTGACAACTCACGAGCCGAGTAGACACAGTACTGGGCGCCAATAAGGTCGTCTTGGCATGGGCCGCAGCCCAGCTGGACCATACCATGGAGGCGATGCCCGCTAGACACATCGCAGCTAAGGCCCTCGCGTAGATCATCCTTTGACATTATTTTGGCTGAGTGGCCCTGCGCAGATCGTACTAGACAGGCCATCCAGCCCATGGGTACCCGGGCGCCAGACTGCTCCACCCGCCCAGCAAGTGACAGGTTACACCGTTTCATGCACATATCCTCCTGCTTCCCAAAGAATCACTTTTCATGACCTCTGATCAAAGGAGGCATGACTTGCAATACGAACACTTGCCATGGCCTGATTGTACATTGAGCGATCTTGATCACACAGATGAACTGACATGATCAAGTGAACAGCCGGCGACCCAGTCGATAGCGATCACCATCTGAGCTCACGCTCAGGGCAACCGACGGTCTGATCCGTACCTATCTGCCAACAGAATACAAACTTAGACCATTTTCCCCGGCATTGCCTGCAGGACTATCATCGAGTAAGGAACACTAAACCTAGAGATATGTTAATGTCCTGGGTGTGGACTGTCATCCACGTACCATGCATTGTCCACTAACTGAGACAGGATGAGCCAAAAATATTGGCAGCCCGAACAATACGCCGACTTGACGGTACCACAGTAGGATGTTAATTTATCCTTTGTTAGACACGGAGGCCCTCACGGGCCCACTGCCGCCTGTTTAGGGCACCACTCGAGGAACCTATCCCTCTCGGTACTCTAAAAGGTATATGTTCCTTATTAGTAGTGTGCCCGATCATGCAGGGACTTGCGCATTGTGAGGCGATCATGTAATCAGGGTCGGGTTCCAGCATGGCGATGTGTGTGTGTTGCTCCCTAATTGTGGTGCAGTGGCCCATAAGATTTGTTCTTGTCCCAGCTCAACTGTGGCAGCACTTGATAACATCACCGCACACGTGTCGTATAATGACGATGCCGGTCCACGAGGTATTCGTCGGCCATGTATGTCGAGTTCCTGTTGTTTGCAATGTATGGTGGCTTGCTGGCACTGAGGAAATCAGAGCCAAGGAGGGCATCGCCGCCCGTGACAACGGTGTCGGAGCGGAATCATTCTGTATATAATTGGTCTGTTTCAGAATGGCTTCTTTTAATGTGGTGGATGGTTGAGCGAGGAAGGGGCCAGTCCGTCGTCGCCACAGCTGTGAGGGCTGCGGCGAGGGCGGAGCTGGGGGTAGCAATGATGATGGAGATGTTGCTGTTTCTGGGTATGCAGTATTAGTGTAGACAGTGGTGCGTACGGGATGATGTATAAGCTCTACCTGCACGAGCCATTTCTTGCAATGCTTCATTGGATGCTTTGGCGAAGCAGAGAAGAAACAGTGACGCCGCCAGGGACGTGTTTCTCCCCATTTACGTCGGCGTTTGCAAATCCATGAGGCGGAGAAGGAAAAAGCATTTTTAGGTAACTGATCTATCATTATGGTAGGGGTAAGGGAGACGAATACCCACCTTGAATGTCCTTCCCGTGAGGGCGTGGCAGATCTTAATATCATGCCCAGACATTTTTACAGAATTCGGTGGTGATGCACATCTCGCACGTCACCAGGTCCAACGGAACTACATTTTTAACCTGTCGTTAGGTTCAAACACCAGTTGCCCAGTTATGCACTGCGGTGCGGGAGGATTGTTCAGCAGATTAAAGAAAATAACAATTAAGGTATGTTTTAGCAGGGCTTTCCTACATTGGCAAAAGTAACTACTGAGTATCCGAAGATACGCGGGGAATATGTGTGACACCACACACTGGCCATCACTGCTCGGAAACCCCAATAGTTTCCCAGGGCTGGATCAGTCCATGGTGCAGATAGGAACATCCAAACAATTGAGAAGCCATAAGGCTTAATGGAACATGAAGAGAGACAATAACTTAGAAATATGAGGCCCTTTAGGTATGTTGGCCAATCTTACACAACCTTGCTGGAGTGCGGGGCTAAATTATCGAAACTACCGGAAAAGAGGTGTACACTACGCGTCTCCTAACGAAGAGATTATCTCTAATCATATTAAACCTATCCTATCGAGCTGAATAGAAAAGGATTTTAGTCGGTAGCATGCCGGGCTAAACAGAGTTATAGCACTGACAACGACCTCAGTGAAAAATTGTTGGTGGCGGGAGAAAGCGCTGCATATATAAATGTTGCTGTATAGTGTTTCCTACGTGCACTGCAGTCCTATATTTTTCTACAAATAAACAAAACATATAAACTGATGGCCACTTGCCATATATAAACTAACCAGAACAATCAATACAATGTGAAATGATCAGAATAATATATACAGTACAGGTTGAGGAACCTACTACGGTGCGGTTAGCAAAAACACCTTACAGAAAATAAGAATAACTATAAACAGATGCAGAAATTATAACGGTGCCTTTTACGATATAATTATCAAAGATGTAATTAACAGGTTAATTAAAATGTCAAGTATAGTTACTTGAATAATCGGTAGCCATTCTAAAGCCTGGGCTATCGTGGTACTGAAATTGATACGTCACCTTTGGTTTGACGTGAGTTGATGCGTTCCCTGGAAGCTGGAAAGTTCCTGCATGCCGGTTTCCGCAGACAGGATTCCCGCAAGTAGCCCATGACGGGAGCGGATCGAACTCTGGACTGTAATCACAATATAGAATGGCTAACGAGTAGTCAGCAAGAGATACAATAACAGTACTGCTATGACAACATTTCCCGTACACCGATGGTACGGTAGGAAGTTGCCAACAACCCTATCATAAGCTGGGGTTGTTGAATGTGAATGAAGATACATAACTAAGCTTAACGGTGCAGGGTACGTCAGCCAACTCTGAAGACGTACCGGGCAAAGTTTACTTTGCTGTGGTTATAAAGTTTAGATAAACTTGCACGACATCGGTGCGGGGACGGCTGAATAACCACTTTTTGGCGTGGCCAGCAGATCCGGCGACTCATCCACCAAAAAACATCGCTTCCTCTACATCTGTAGAATCACATTTTTTAGGCCAGGAAAGCCATCACCGCAAGTTCGTGTTCCGAGTTAGTTCTTGATGTATTCGTGAACAATATTCAAAAGTTCCAAAATTACTCTCGCACAAACGGGAAATACAAAATTGATTTAGTGCGGTGGGTTGGGTTGCTGCTGGCTACGGGAGAGAAATCTTCAGGACCAAAGTCATTTGCTTAATGACTGTCTTGTGATTGTAGCTGATGCAGTTCCAACCTATTCGGCCCCTGGCCGAGGATGCTCTCGATTTCTGGATTTCATCTCATTTTATACTACTCGTGACGTCATAGGCGCAGGATCCAATCAATCATCAGTCGAGCAACCGCCAATCAGCGCGTAGCTAATAATAATGCAGTCGAATGTTCTAGACATAACTGCGTACACGTGATTATGACGTCACGGCAATACCTTGAAGATAATCAAAAGGGGTTTTCCGTGGATAACTCAGCCATTTATTAGCAGATTTTGAAATGGTTTACAGATTTGGAAAGCCAGTAGTATTTTGGTCTTGATTCATGCCAGATGCGGCGGGAACAATTAACTAAAAAGGATTACATTGTACCTTCTTGGTACACTAAAATCGTCATCCTATCTTGGTCGTAAAATATGTCCTCTGTCAAAAATAGTATTAAGTGCCCGCATACGCGCCATGCGCTTTGACGAACTTAGTCATTTTTACAACGCGATTTCTCTCATAGGCCCATTTCGCTTATAGCTCTTCCCCAGGGAGGGGGGGGGGGGGGTGTTCAGCGAACGAATTCAGGACAGACGGTACGTACCCAGCTTAGCTGGTACAGCCGGCACCCGACCGGTCGATCCGAACTACACTAATCACATAGACATTTATTCACTGATTTGTTTCACTGTCCTGAATGTGCACCGTATCTACCCTGTCTGGAGGAGTCCGCTTGTGGAGACCAGCCTGCGGAAACCAGCTGTGGAAATCGCCTGCGGAAATCTCTCCAGCCTCAGAAAACGCGTCGACTCGCTCTACGAATATGTTAGCGCCGCAATATCGGTAACATAGTAGCCTGTTCCGTACCGATGATTATTAGGTACTCAAGTAACTATATTATTGTACATGTAAGTATTATTTCCGTATATGGTACTGATGACTAATAGGTACCTCACCGGTCTTAAGACCGCAATTTATAATCTCTGTTTTAATTATTTTATTCTCTCGTTTACTGTGGGTGCTTTCAACTAGCTACACCGTTTAAATTTATCATTCTGTGATATTTAGTTACTTCATTTAATTATGATCTATTTATTGCAATGGTTAGTTGTATATGGCAGTTAGCTATCCAGTTAATATGTTTTGCTTAATTGTAGAAAAACTTGGACTGCAGTACACTAGGAAATACTATACAGCAACAGATACATTCGCATCACTTTATTTCCCGCCACCATCAATTTTACACTGATGTCACTGACCGTTCTCTAATTGTTTGAGCCCGAAACGCTACTGACTAACCTTACTATTCACCTCGAGACAAATAGTGTACGCCTCTTTTCCGGTTGTTGCGGTAATGTAGGCCCGCACGCCGGCAAGCTTGTGTAAAATTGGCCAATTACCTATAGGGCCTCATATATATTAAGTTATTGTATCTTTCCGCGATCCACCAGCCGCATGGCTTATTAATTGTCTGGACTCCCCATCAGCACGTTGATCGGATCCGACCCTGAGAAACTATCGAAGGTTTCCGAGAGGTGATGGTTAAAGTACTGATTTACATGCATCTCCCTCGTATCTTCTGATACTTGTTAGCTAGATAACCCTAGCAATGAAGGAAGCACTGCGAAAACATATAGTTATAAATGCGAATTAGTTAGTTTATTTACCGGCCCGCAGTGCGTAACTGGGCATATTGGAACATACCCCTAATGACAGGTCAACTGTTAGATCCGTAGCACGCGTAGACGGACGAGATGTGGATCTCATTCCAATTCGTTGCAGCGTCTGGATGAAGCATTGGACCTCGTCACGCTCTCACGGGAAGGATGCTCGCGGTGGATATCCGTCTCTCCACCCCCACCATAAATACATGTCAGGAATCAAAACTTGCTTGTGTGAAACGTAGCCATTGTCCAGGTTATGTTTTATGTGGCCGCGGGACAAGGTAGCCGGATTTTCACCAAATTCGGCTGCCTTGCGTCGTAACATGTATGCATGCTGTCCTTGAAGGTAGATGCTAATCCAGGCGACCTACGTGAAGCGAGGCGTATGCGCCCATTGGCCAACTGTATCTAAAGTTAGGTAGGAATTCCAGCCACTTGCGGCCAACACTATTTTCTGTTTCTAACAACTAAATGATAGGTTAGACGTAGCAGAAGGCCCGCATAAATAAAGCTGCATCTGCCAATACAGTATCTTTGGAACTGCATAAGACGGTGACTTGGGAATTCTTCGGAAATCGTTTGTCCCGTCTTCACGTAAACCAGTATGCATCACATTAATTATGGGTTCACTAGGATATTCACTTCAGCATTTTTCTGCTGAATAAAAGAGTGGCATTTTTTCTGTGACGGAGGCCCGCGCGAGGCAGTTACCTCTCACAACAACAATATTTTCTTTGTGTGTGTGTGTTAGGGGTATACTAGTTTATATTAAACTACCTAGTGACTTCGTTGCAGATGCTTCTCTTGCGGGAATACCTCTGTGGATTCAACAACCTGTGTGGTACCTCCGGCGACACCACGTGGACTGAACACCAGATAGCTCTATGTTGTGTATTAGTGTGTGCTCATTTACTGTCAAACGATTCACGTTGTTTGTATAGTATATTAATATTTCTACTGTTTTAATTACAAATTGTTCCATATCTCTAAATTAGTATGGATAGACACGCCGGTGACACAAATAGTTGGGACGACCCTGTGTGGTTCAATCTTGGCGACAATGGTCGCACGCCGCCCGCCCCCCCCCCCACTGGAACATCAGTGTTCCACCGGCTCTAGAAGTCGGTCTTTGTATTTCTCGCAGTGACGTCACATGGAATCCGCAACCCTGAGATCCGCAGCTAACCAGCCACCCCGTTCATCGTGCATTTGTGGTGCGATGGGCGGAAACGTCATAGCGTATCAGTATGTACACCCCCTCCCCCCGAGCTACAATATATGCGTTAGAGCATATTCCATGCGTAAGTGAGCATTCAAAGAGGAAAGAATGTGACACCGCATAGCGCTTCTACTGACGCGCTCCGGCAATCCCGTGTCTTCGTCCGTCTACTAGCCACGGATCCAGTCATTCGGACTAAAGTTACGTCCATCGAGCCGTGAACAACCAGTAACATTTTCGAATCATCACGAAATAGAAACGACATCCTCCATACGGCCATTCTTTCCACCCCTCTGCCCCTTCCACGTTCCTTTGCAAAAATGTCCGCCCTTCCCGGGCCTAGTTCGATAACTCAGGCACCGTGTCAAGCAAGATTGGCAAGGTCATTGAGGGGCGCAATGAAGGCTACAACCGCTTTAAAATATACGCCCAAGCTCCTGTAAACCCCTACTAGAAGTACAGCTGGGGGTGGGGTGGGGGGAGGGCGACCAACCAGGAATGCGCCACCCCACTCACCATTTCTATCGGCGACCTATTGGATGGCTAGTAAACGCTTTAGTAGCCGATTGCGTAAGAACAATGAACCAGATTGTCACATTTACAGATCGTCTTAAACATTTAAGTTGATATGAGTTATGTGTCAGACTCAGGCAGCAAGCATAATGGTAAACTGCTGAATATTATGGCACTAATTTAACTACCATTTGCGCCTAGAAATAGATTTTGTATGACGCATGTCACTAACGTGTACATCTATTCCGTGAGGCATTACCAGCGGGAGATAAAATATGACATAATGTTTTCAAGGATGTTGGGTAATAAAATAAAAGTTAAAATAAAAATGGTGTTTTGCATCACTTAAGCTAACGGAAATGCACACAGCTACATCAAGAAGTCTTATTTTCACGCGTTTTGCTTTAAGCGGATTCGTTACCTGTTTGACTGCTGCACGCCACCATAAAATAATGTCAATAGGCAATAACTCTGGATCTGCTAAATATTTAGAAAATAATTTGACTGGCTGTTGTTGGTGACGTAGCCGTCAAAAGCTGTCATTCAAATGTTTCCAAATATTCATCATGTCTAGTGTTAAACCTCATGGAAATGTAGTCTGCAGCGATTAAACATGCCGACAGTTAGATCTATTATACTTTAGCATAATGGACGTGCATATTGTAGCATTCGAATCACGTTCTTAATGCACCTATTGATTGAGGTAGACATCTTTAACTAAATAAAAAATTAAGATCTTAAGTGATGTCGTGACTTAAAATATTAAACTTTCACAACACCACCATAAATATGTGCCGATCCAGTCATTGGTAGCGTGTTATTAAAACTGTTAGTTATCAGTATATTGAGAGATCGTCCCTCGTCTTGCCGCCATCCGGAACGTGTAATTAGGATTTATGACCTAAATGACCGTAATGGTTGTCTTAACTGTAAGATTGTGTGGAATTTAAGGTCGCACTTTTCGTGTTCAAATGCCTACATGACTTAGCCCCACCGTATTTATCATCACTCATAACTAGACGAATAGCACCGAGAGCACTAAGATCGAGTGAACAGCTACTCTGCGTAGTACCCAATTCCAATCTTGTCATTGGAGAGCGTGCTTTCTCCATAGCTGGACCAACACTTTGGAACGACCTTCCATCCAACATTCAAAACAGCAACAATGTTTAGGCTTTCAAAACTCTTCTAAAAACCCATTTGTTCCAAAAAGCATATTTCACTATTTTAAAATAGCTTTAACTTTTGTAAAGCGCCTTTGGGCAGTTAATTCTGGAATTGACGCTATATAAATGCATACATACATACATACATAACCAACTTTTTCGACTTGAGCCGCTTGAATTAAGTTGTTGCCACGCTACATGCTGGATTAAAGACATAAATGTCAAATATTAGTCCAATATGTTACAGTAGATACGATCAAGCCTTAGTGATTTGTCCACCCGTCGTTTAATACAAGTTTTCATAAATAAGGTAATCATCTGCTGACGTCATGGGCTCACATCAATCTCACCTTATCTTATACTATCCTTTCAGGTGATAGAATTTGTCATCCATAATTCCATAATCTATACCTAGCATTACAGTTTTCTATCGTGTCGACAACGAAAGATGTTCAAGCTTTCGTGCATAACTGTTGATACATATCTACAGCCTATGATCGTTGTCATGATTAGCATTTCAACAAATCAGAAAAACCTAGCGCATTGCCGGGTTAAGCTGATGCGAGGCCCTAGCCTGGAGCCCCTAAATTTACTAGTGAAATTTACGAAATTAGCATTCTGGCGTCCTGTAAATGGACATTCTTCAACACCACTGTATAATTCTTTTGACCAGCAAAGTGGTATTAAATGGACAATACGATTCACGTCTTCGAATAGCCACTGCCCATTTACAGGCCAAGATTTTTTTTAATTTACGACTAGAATGACTGGAATGACTGGCTCTGTTACAGCGCCAGTCATTCCAGTAGTAACTTTTCAAAAATACTCTTCTATTGTACCGCAAATGGACATTGGTCAAGACAGCTGTATTACTGTAGGGCAGATGGTACCTAGTTTGTCTCTTCGTTGTGTTGCCTAGCCTATGGAATAAACACTTAAATATCTGTTTGTTTAAAGCGCGAGGCCCTAGGCTGTAGCCTAAGACCCGTTTTATATGTCGAACCTTCTGTAGTGGACTCTGTCATTTTCAGGTAAACTTAGTTGGCACGGCACAAGAGAATTCGACTTATAAATCGGGCCTTAGTAGCCCAGTGGGTAATCCGGCCCTGACCTAGCGTGTCTGCCTCGGTATAAACGCTCAGTCATAGAGCTGCTATCTATAGTTTGGTATTGTGGTATAAAAACAATCATAAAGGTAAGCAGTTGAATGTTTTGAAACTAATTTGACTGGAAGTTCTTGCTATCGTATGCAGCAACAACTTGCCGTCAAATTAGTTTCAAAATATTCAACGAGATGAGTATTATATAATAAAGAACGTAATGCATTGCCACGTGTATGACATCATCCACTATCGCGTGAGGAGACAAAATGGTGCCGATCACTGTTCAACATTTACGTGATATTACAAGGCTGATTACTGTAAGACAGATAAGGGAATGTGACAGGATATGAATGATATGGAATCTATAAACCATAATCTATCGGTGCTAAACAATATTTGAGTTGAGATTAGCATCCCTTTAAAGATGGAATTCTTGAAAGACATGTTAAGCCCAACTAGTTATTCTACAAAAAGGAATATGGAATATTAGTAGGACATATAAAACAGCCTAAGGGGTCCATTAGACATGATTTGCAGTATTATTATGTATCCCTTGCGGTCTCTGTAGAACCCCTCACTAGCCATGTTGGAAATCAGGGACAGACGTCGCCTTTAGGTCAAAAATCCTAATTACACATCAAATCGTGTTATTATACCTATTGGTCTGAGTGCCAAGGTCATGTATATAATGACAACGGCACATCGAATCTTCTTATTATTAGTCTGAGTGCCAAGGTCAGGTATATATTGCCTACGGATAAAACACAGAATTTGGACAATCGACCGCTAATTCAATGCCTATATACAGGACAGCTCAGAAATAAGCTAACATGTTTCAAATAAAAAAACCGAAACATGCTAGTTAGGAAAAAATGTTCGGTTGACTATTTTGAACATAAATGGATTTCAATATCAAGACAGCAACGTTTTCCAATTCAGTTATGTTCAAAATATTCAATAGAACTTTTTATTTTGTTTTGGGAACGTGATAAGTTATTTCTGAGACACACGGTATGATGAAGAATACTGAATCCATAATTTACTCAGAAAAGTTAGGGTACGTGGACCGTATGTGCATATGCAGCCGTCTATGCATAGGAGATAATAGGAAGAAGGATCTACCTGTATTCGACTGGGACTTTTCCGTAGAGTAAATTTACTCGCGCAGTTGTCAAACTGATCACCACGCAAACGTACCAGTTAAATGAAAAAAGCCCTAGCCTATATGGAAGGTTCAGAAACCGAATAAATCGCATAAATGTTACTATCTTGAAAATAAAATTAAGCGCTGATTTCAGACATAATGAATGCTGAATAATAGTATTATTATACTATAATTCAGCTCCTAAAGCCCGCATTTTCATATTGTCCATGACGTGACATACTTCACGAAATATGCCACACGTTTTGGCTCCGACTTGTTTCTAGCTCTATTTTTTACGGGAAATACCCATCGACTAAAAATGATACTTTATGGAGTCAATATACTCCAACTTTTCGCCCAGTCGAATGCAGGCATGGTGATCTGCGGCAAAACACACGGGCGCCTGTTTATCAGTACACAGGGCACTTTACGGGAGGCTCTCTGCCAACACATTCCCCGAGTTGCCAGTTAGAATATCACGTATACGAGACAGGTCATATATGCCAGGCACACCCAGCCCAGTATTGTTTAAATGCACTAGCTCGGATAACACATACTTAGTACCCAGGGGTATTGGCTATGACGTCGCCATCAAGCGCATATGGACAGCGACACTCTGCACGCACTTGCGGGGGGTGACCGAGTCAACTGACTCGATTGAACAGTTGAACATTTGTGAATACAATGTTAGAATAGTGAAGAATATACCTTTCCAGTTTATCCATCCATCATATGACGTTATAATTGACTACGTGATGTGTAGGATGACGTTATAATTAATGACGTCATGAATGACGTGGATATGTACGTCACGAGCGCTTAATTGAAGATGGACTGAGCGTTGTTGTACGAATTGTATGTCTTTACTATTTAATAAACATTCTCTGGAGTATTTTGAAACTAATTTGACTGAGCGTTGTTGCTGCCGTAGGCAGCTACTGCACCCAGGCAAATTATTTTCAAAAGACTCAACAACTTACCTGCATAGTTTTCTGGGAAGTGATAATCACGGAGTCCAGTGATCGATCGATCCCACCACAGTCGAAGCGTGGGTGGAGCTTAGCTAGAGATTGACGGGCAGAGCTAAAACTGGAAAGGTCCATTCTCAACACATGTATTCATACAACCTGACTCATGTAAACCCATCTGTCAAAACTAAAAATTAAAAAGAGTATCTATGGTGATTTCGGAAAATGAAGACAGAAGTAATCTGATATCTAAAACAGGATTCGTTGTTAGGTTTGCGTGTTTGACCCCGACACCCCCCCCCCCCCCGCCTCATCATTCAATTTCACTGACTCCGACGAGACACCCACTCAACGTCTCACACACTAGTGGTATGTGTATTATTATAAAGCAACGTGCTAAAGATATATAGAAATGTCATATATTTCATTGTGCAAATTGCTCTTGAGTTTCTCCAGAGACACCCCCACACACCTAAATAATGTCCTCTTACTCTATGTTTATAAAACAAATTTCCTGTACTCAACGGAAGCATAATTAGGTTTCCCAGACCGGGACTGATTCCCCATCCGACAATGTTAGACGTGGTTTATAGATATTTGATATTAGGTTATTGACACATTTGCTGGAGTTGGGTCGTTTTTGCTACGAGTAGCAGCGCACTGAATCTTCATGTCCATTAGGTAATTAGTTAGTCGGTCAGTCGCTCGATCGCTCGGTTGGTCGGTCGGTCGGTCAGTTGGTTGTTCGGAAAAGCTTATTCCGGTCTGTCATTTCATGAGTAAACAAAGTTGGTGTATATCTCAATTGTAGGCTTAAGTTATGTAGCCTAACAAATTGGGCCGGTATGACCTACTTTTCACGCTTCACCGGCAGCTACTGAAGTTCTTTCAACCCCGTTTTCTCTGAATCGATGGCTTGTGGGCCATGTCTCATATACTGAATAGCACAGCCACTGTACTATCTATAGCTGAATGTATATTCAGAAACCTATTATTAACCATTTTAGCGTTAAAATCACAGTATCTCAATTTTACAGAACCGAGAGAGGAAAGATGTTCAGTCTAACGTGACTGCTAGCGTTTGGTCATTTTCAATATATGTGCACTCCTGACTTGTCAATCACAGGCAATGCCAGCTAAATTACATCATCTAGTTTCACTGGCATTCATTCAGTCGTTGGTTCGTTTGTTCGTTCGTTCGATCGTGCATTCGTTCGTTCTTTCGGTCGTCCGTCCGCCCGCCCGCCCGTCCGTTCGTTCGTTCGTTCGTTCGTTCGTTCGTTCGTTCGTTCGTTCGTTCGTTCGTTCGTTCGTTCGTTCGTTCGTCCGTCCGTCCATCCATCCATCCATCCATCCATCCAGTCATTCATTCATTCATTCATTCATTCATTCATTCATTCATTCATTCATTCATTCTTCAGGTATTTGGTTCACGTGCCAATTTATTCTTCCATCCATTATTCATTCATTCATTCCTCCATTTGATCATTCCTATATTGATTCATTTGGATGGTATGTCAGAGGGTAATGGAGGTCAGTCCTCATAGTAGGCACTGTACGTCAGTCGGCCGGTCAATCGGGCGATCAGCCGGTCAGTCAGGAAATCGGTTTGTGAGTCTGGCTGTTGACTCACTGATCAACTTTGATCAGCCATTCAGTCTGTCAGTTATTCTTTTGCTCATTCATTCGTTTGCACGTTCATTCATTGGTGCATGCGTTCGTTCATTGGTTAGTTTATTTGTTGGTTGTTGTGTTCGTTCATTCCTTTCTTCATTCATTCGTTAGTTTGTTTCGTCGTTCGTTCTTTCGTCCATCCGACATTGGTACCAACGATTAATTTGGTTTTATGTATTCAATAGTTTTCTGTCAGGGATTTGTTGGTTGAGAATCAGTTAGATATCATTCCTAAACACTCCGAACAACTTAACTTATTCTAATCATTTAGCCGCAATGGAGCAGTCAGGAGTATCACCTGAGTATCTGACGTCATACTCAAATATGTCACTTGTTTTCTGAACTCACAATCAAAATGGCGTAGCTTGATTAGGAAAACGAGTCGGAATTTCCGTCACGAATGATGTGAGAAATGTCGACGCAGCGCATGTATTTGACACAATTATAAGCTGTCACTGCCTTTTCAACAACTTAGGTGTATAATGGGCGTTTCCAGTCTTAGTTATGCCCCACCCATCTCTATCTAAGCTCCACCCACACCTCGCTCGTGTTTGGTTCGATCGATCGAACTACCGAATTATCAATTTCCAGAAAACTATACAGGTATGCTGTTGAATATTTTGAAACTAATGTGACCGGAGTGCTGCCAATGGCAGCAGCAGCGTCCAGTCAAATTAGTTTCAAAAATATTAAACATCGCGTTTCTTAAATAGCAAGAACATACAATTTGTACAACGTGTCGGGCAATTAAGCGGTAAAGACGGGCGTAATCGAATCTGTCATGACGTCATGATTATGACGCCAGTATACTCGTCGCGTAGTTAATTATTTAGTAAGGAAATGAATTCATGAACTGCCTTGAAGTTTAGATTCTGAGAGGTTTCAAATTTATCCCAGCACGCGTAAAAAAGGTGGGCGGAGCGTAACTCTAAATGGGCGTAGCAGAAATGGATTTCCTTGTTATGACTTTCTATTTCTGATGCGATATCTGATGCCTATGTGAGTTTCTGTATGCTAGTTTATGTCTGATATAGTACGCAACCCCGGTATTGTGCCAGTACGGTCCGAGTAACCTGTGTTATCAGAGTAGCATGGAAATGGATATTATTATTTCATTTTCACTTCTGCTGACTTATAAAGCCCTTGCTTCATTAACCATCTAAACCTCAAATCTGTTCAAGAAAATTTCATTTTTTTTCCAGAAAATGTCCATCTGCAGACCAAAACATGGCTATTTTTAACATTTCAACTAGAATGACTGGCTCGGTTATCGAGCCAGTCTTCTTCTTCTTTTCGTTCGCTGATCATACCGCCAGTCCTGTAAGTGACTATCGACATGATCATAAGCGTTAAGTGCGTGGATCCATGATTGATTAGAGTGCGCCGTGCGGCCTGGAACCTCCGTCTTCAGCACTCGAGGTTTCTGTCAGGGTTACCTCACCCTTACCTCCTTTAGTCGCCTCTTACGACACGCAGAGGATGCGGAAGGTGTATTCTAAGCCCCACCTACAGGGCAATCGAGCCAGTCATTCGAGTGGTAAATTTTCAAAATTAGTCTTCTCTCGATCTGCAGATGGACATTTCTCAAGACCACTGCGGAAGCAGTTTTGGCTGATATGAGTGTTAAAGGGTTAAGAAATGACTGATTAAGTAATTCAGTCAAAACATTATTCATGTTATCTTATATAATGGACGAATCAACGTTTAGATATGCCCCGCCCATGTCTAACTAAGCTCCGCAGATGCTTTGAGCGTGTTGTTGTCGGCTTATATACTTTGAATCCTGAATTCCCAGAATCACAATTTCATGGTAACTATACAGCTAACCTTTTTGATATTCTGAAATTATTGCAGCAACAGCACCCAGTCGAATTAGTTTCACAATATCCAACAGTAGGAGCCTATATTTATTAAATAGTAAAGACGTACAATTCGTAGAACTGGCGGACTATTCAATGTTCACGGTGGACCTAGTTACGTCATTCATTACGCATTTTTATTGTGACGTCAGCTTATATGTGACATAATTGATTATGATGACATTTACTTCACATACAAATCAGTCGTCTGAATTTAAAAGAAAATAATTTTGAAAGAATTTATGTTAACCGACGCTCGGATTAACTGCAATGTTGTTGTATATACGTCTTTTGTCGTTCATAAATAACAATATATTTTCTTTATCTACATAGATTTAGCATATATAATTTTGCTTTGTTGAATTGCACATTCCTGCGATTCCATGTATGTGGTTTTTGTCGAACTATACAGAAATTAATCATATGAGGTCTGCTTGCGGATAGCAGTCGAGTATATCATTGAAGTTGAAGTTGAAGGGTGTTAGTGCTTTGGAAACGAAATGTCAATTTCGAAAACTCGTTCACAATTTACTAATTTTTGTTGAATATTTAGAAACTAAATTGGCAGGAGGCTGTCGCTGCCTAGGAACCGAATTAGTTACACGCAATGCAACAGCGTACCTCTAAAACTACCTTGAAATTGAAATTCTAGCAACACAGTGTTCAATGGTTAAATCTCATCTCAAACGCGATAAACGCGCAGCAATCGTATACAAGCCCATGCGTGATTAGCCCTATATTCTCCCTGACTCAAAAGGGACTTAGCATACACTGCTTGAAGCGATCATTGTGCAAGCAATAATAGCACTCATCACAATTATTATTCATTCCATATTGCTTGGACGAGTATTTTAATGCAATTACTAATTGGATTTCAACCTAACCACCCACATGTGCGTGTGTGTGGGGGGGGGGGGAGGTGCGCGCGCGCGCGCGTGCATGCGTGCGTTCGCACGTACGTACGTATGCCCGTGCGTGTGTGCGCGAGCACAGCCGTGTGTGCATGGTGACGCCGTCTTCGATCACTTTTTTACTGTAAAGAACGTCAAGAATGATCTGTATTTAATGAGTGGTAATCTGAATGGATGTAAGAAAATTGAGAGATCCATTTCCACCGATGTCCGGCTCAGTTGAAGCAAAGCACCGTCCACATTTTAGGTATGGTGAAACTGATTTGAAACTATGGAATCTGAATTGCCAGAAAATAATTTTCAATTTCTTTTTAATTTCCCTTTTATTATAAATGGAATTTGTTGAATATTTTTAAACCAGTGTCCATGATGGCTACTGCTGCCTTTGGCAGCAACAGCCCCCAGCCTAATTAGTTTCAAAATATTTGACCGAATGTTTACTAAATTGTAAATTCATCAAAGCCAGGTATTTCGTACATTTCATGCCAAACCCTACGATTATACATTATTTTGATTGTGCCGTCAGCTAACAAAGCACGTGGTTGATGATGACGTCATATGCTTGAGAGACAGGATGCTTACCTCCATTGGCTCCAGAGAGTGTGCATGGCGGAATCACAGCTACATTAAGCGCTGGTCCAGCTTGAGCTGCGTCTCAACTAGGCCCTCAGTCGGTATCCAAAATCTGTCTAGTCACTTGAGTTGAGAATTTGCTGCATCTACCATGACATTATTCAGGTATCATCGATAGTGAAGCGGTTGCCATTCACAACGAATGTAAGTACGATTGTCGTCGCCAGAATGACACACATCAGAGCGCAGAAAATGACACTACTTTTGTAGATATTATTCCATTTTTCTTCGATTCAACACCAACCTACAAACTGACAAGCGAATAAGGATAAAGAATGCATTCAAGAATTCGGTAATGCCCTTGGAAGATAATCAAATTGCATAGTTAGTTGGTAATCTCGATTCCCATAATATTAAAATATTAACAAGACCCAGTTGTCTTTTAGCTTCCATAAAGACCAGATAATTCCCATTAAATAGGCAAGCTCGCGAATTGAACAAAGCAGTTTAGATAATTAAATTTATATGCTCTTTATTTCAACCCACCCTGGCGAACATTTGGATAGTGACAACACCCCATGTATCACTAATCCTTGATAACGCGGCTTTGGCCCAGTAACGCGCGTTATCAGGGATACCCGAGCACATTGCCCATTGCTAAGCCCTAGTATTCCTACATTCAAAGTAGGTCTAATTTAATAACTTATCTTCTGTTTCAAAGTGTGGCAGCTCTATGGTCACCATGTTTTAGCATGTCGCACGATCAGCTAACGCGTGAACGTATATGCAACGTTTCACTTTGACATAAGAGAATACACGACTTAGAAATGACACCGCGTGTGTAGTTGACTTCAAAGGCGAGGGGAGGCAAACATTTCACTCAGTCACTGACATGTCTACCGCAGCGCAACTTAGCTTTGGACTCATGCCAACTTACGAAGAAGATTCATGACTAACCACAAATAATCTTGCCATGTGCGTTGCTCACTGACTGTCTACGGTGCTAATTCTGGATATACGTGATCATCATTGTAATTATGATCATGTGCAGCTAGAATTCTATACGATGATCAATCAGAAAGTGGCGTGATGGTGTCTGCCAGTGGACTAGGTACGTCTGAATAAAGCGTGTTGTACACAACACAATCTCATATTTCTCCAAACTCCTGTCTTGGATGTCACAGAGATTAATTGATTTAAGTAATCTACAAATAGTTGAAATATACTACAATGGTTGTATACACTATACAGTGGAGGAATTCAAATCATTTGCGAGTCGTGGTGAGTCCCACGGTCCCACAAGTCTAGCTGTGTTAATATCCTTTGGATAATAATAAGCACCAGCTGTTCTTCTATCTCCATGAACGGATTTGAATATTACAAGTTTTGCATTCATAAGTAAATTGGTTCAATACCAAATGTGTATTTAGAGACCAGGATGCGATTAAATTGTGATAATGAAGTTTCGTGTCGGTGAACAAGAATCACGATTTGTATTCTTCATCTTGATGCTATGAAAAACAATGTATCACGCCTCCTTGAAAATATCGAATAACTCATGGGAAAACTCTCGGCTTCTAAGAAATAGTATGCATCTGGATGCATTCAAAAATGTGAAACAAACTACATGTATTATATTAACGTATGCTGATTCTTATTGAGATACCATTAGCAATGAGTGGTCCAGTAAAGACCAGAAAGAACTTAACATGTTTCTAAAAGTAAAAATAAAACGTACTGTTGAATATCTTGGGCTTAATCTGATTGGAAGCATTGGTGTTCAATCGAAATTTTACTAACTAACATGTTTCTACGTATTGCTTTTGGAAGCAGTTTGAATATTAGATGTATTGTATACATTTTTTGTTACCACCATTTGATAACTTTGATAGTGTTGATCGTTGTTTCGTCACATGATTTATCATTGGTGTTAATCCCTTTTATATCAACCTAACCCTAAAACGGCATCTTCAGTGCTCTTTAGGAATGCCAATTAGGCGGGCAAGAGAAAACTATTTTTAGGAAATTTACCACTGGAATACCTGACTCGGTAACCGAGCCAGTTATTCCAGCAGTAAATTTCCAAAAAATGCCAGTATTTTCTTAGCCTGCAAATGGGTAGGGATAACGCAAATTGTGTCATGTTCTTAACAATTGGCTCTTTAATCACCACTCCGGCTGAAACGACCTCATCCGTAAGCTGTTTTTGTAATTTCCATTGCCTGGTAAATGGACTTTCTCTGAGCGAAGAGTTCAATTTTCTTGCGAAATCCTGACCATTGATAGGTTAATTGATTTAAGCTTTGAGGAGCCGTTGACACAAGAGGGGTTAATGAAAATAATATGATAGTTTCAATGACTGCATTACCGGGGAATATAACATCACCTTTCAATGATATCACACCTGTATCCTGTCGTCAATTATCTGATCCAGAATATGATTCAAACACGAATACGTTGAGTAGGAAACACGACCTCCCTGTTAAATCTGTTGTTGCCTGTGTCATTAATATCCAGCAGCTTTGAGTAACGTTTGAATTTAATGAGAATAAAACTGGAGGTGAAGAGCACTAGATAACCCGAGTCGAGAAACTCTCGTTTTCAAGGAAATGTCTATGTTTGGGACATATTCAAAGATGCGATGCGCGTTAATAGTTATAAGATTTTATTCTGATTCTTGATTATGCATGCCTATATATATATATATATATATATATATATATATATATATATATATATATATATATATATATATATATATATATATATATATATATATATATATATATGCTCTTGGTGGTAAATTCTGGCAACTATCATTGGTATTTGCATTTCTTATTGGTACATTTAGAAATGCTGTTATAATTATATGTGTATCAACGAAGATCCTTCTGGCAGAAATCGAGGCCGTCTTTGTTCTGAATTTGGCCACCTCTTTCTTCTACAGCGTAGCGGTTGCAGACATGTTGAGCATTACTTGTAAGTGTATATTATTTTTGTTTTAAAACAAAATACTGTATTCGACAGTCAAATGTCTAAGAATTACAGCAGTGAAAGTCAATATGATGCTTTTGTTAAACTTGCTTTTAGACATTTAGACGTTGTTTAGCTGTTGATATCCCACCCGCCATTTGCTGATTATTATAATGATGAGTGACTGTGTCCTGCAGCTGAATGAGTGAAATAGCCAACACGTCTTACTCCACTCTGCCATGATACTCTCTCTCTCTCTGTGCGCGTGCGTGCGTGCGTGCGTGCGTGCGTTCGTGCGTGCGTGTGTGTGTGTCAGTGATAAAACGTCATTACCTCAATTTCAATGCAAGCATATACCAAAATTGCTGAATATTTTTGAAATTATATTTGCCTGTAAGTTTCCCTTCAAATTATTTTCCCAATATTCAACAGTCTTTAGAGTTGGGCTGAAATTGATTCAGGACAATTTAATCCGTGAAAGAGTTAATATCTGTGTTTAGGAAAGTATCATATATTACAACGCATGTACATGAGTATCACTTGTTCGCTGTGTTACACGATCAACCGAGAGAGTATCTATTTCTAGCTATTTCGCGCCCATTTCTAGCTAAGCTCCGCTCACGTGTAGTCAACGAGTCTTGAATTCACAGAATTGTCCTAATTTCAAGGTAACTAACTATACGGGTAAGCTGTTGGATATTTCAAAACTAATTTGACTGAGTGCTGTTGCTGCATATGGCAGCAACAATGCTCAGCCAAATTAGATTCAAAATATTCGATAGAACGTGTATTAAATATTATAGACATACAATTCATACATATGGCGAAAATTAAATACGTCACGTTAGCTAAAAATTGTATATTCGATTATGATGTCAGTTACTTAGCCAAATCGCTTCGATTATTCAATAGCTTATACGTCTCATTACCTAATGCTGTTTCGAACTATTTCGTATACTATGTAGGTTAATATATAGCCGATATATCAGTTTGCATTCACACTGCTGGATGATAGTCCCGGACTGGACGGCGGTGCTACCTGGTGGACAGCGAGATAACATGATCGCCGTAGATCCACCTTGCGGACAGTGTTTCTCGATGTTATATATTAAATCAGTATTTCATTCATTATGTATGTATTAAAAACTTCAAATATCCCTGGCCGGACATGACGAGTAAGACAATAAGACATTCAAGACGATGATCTTGATACATCGAAGAATAGGAAGTAAAAGATTATAGCGCGCATGCGCATTTTTCCAAAGATTTAGAAAATACACATTTACGGCCAGAAAGGTCCTATATGTGTAAGGTCTATCCACGGGTGTCGGGTTATAATAGCGGTGCGAAGTTCATGCACTGTGCATGGATAAATATAAATACTGCGTCTTTCCACATCTTGACTGTCTCGCTGCCGCAAGCCGCCAGACAATAATTTCAGCGAGCAGACCATCCTGACTTTCTGAATACTTTGAAAACTATTTGGATGAAAATTGATGGTGGCTGAACCACCAACAACTTTCAGTCAAATTCCTTTCAGAATATTTAGCTGGTCCAGAGATAATAACCCTGGAATGTCGTTTGCAAAAACTCAGCAGCCAGTCGCTAAAAGGTGAGGACAGTTTTTTGCAAAACATCTCAAATACAATGCTACAATCGAATGAAGACTAAGCATTTGGTATCATTAGAAATTGGCAAATTATGTTTAAACAATATGCTGAGAGGTATTTGCTCTGCTTAGTGAGCGATAACTTTGAGTCAAAGTTGTGAGGATTTTTTTCAAGAAGAATTAATTAGTGACACGTCATGGACAAATGCCTTGTCTTGCGATCGTGAAACGGCGCTGGACACATTTCCGGTTCCTGGTCCATAATCCGCTTAATCATGGAAAACTGTAATCTCCATTGGGGCGGACAGTTGACCTAACAATATGGTAATAATGCCTTAAGTGGCTGTATTTATCAACTGTCTGCTCGACCATCAAGTAAATAAGGGTATTACAGTAAAAGTGTCTATAAACGGCTCCTACTTTTTTAATCAAAATGTGTGATTGTCGAAAAACGCACTTGACGTAAAGAACTGACACATTATGACCATACAAGTTGTTTACAATGATTTATACCTTAAATAACTCGTATTAAGCGACCACCTATCGTTGGTGAATAATTTGTACAGCAATAAAGCAGCATTAAAATGGATTTAACACGTCATGGTTACAGGCAATAGATAGAGCTTGGAGCAATACAAAGAGCATAGTCACAACTCACGTAATTACTACCCTTCCAATCATAAAAACCCAAACCCCATAATTGTTACTTAAAACCACTTGCACGTGTAATCGGCTGAATATTTTGAAAATAATTTGACTGAAGGATGTTGCTGCTAAGTGCGATTTCCAATTTATCCATCGCATTAAACGAAAAATTATCTTACTGTAATCAGCTGCTGATGTGGCAGTTTGAGTTCTTTTTGCCGGCTCGGCGTTTTAACCACAACTTTGGTCAATAAAATTGGACTTTTTCCATAGAAAATTTCAATTTGCAGACAGAGGGAAGATTATTTTTGAAAATTTACCACTGGAATGTCTGTCGCCCTTAACCAGCCAGGCATTCCGTCTAATGTTTAAAAAAGAGAGTTCAAGACCAATATAGAGACTTAGGCATCATATACATTTGTTTTAAATTGTTATTAATCAGTGTTGGCTAAACCTAATATTTTATTAACCTTATCATGCCGAACACGGCCCAAACCGGCCTGTGTAGTGGGCTTGAGGAATGGCCATTAGCAGGCTAAGAGAAGACCATTTTTGAAAATTTACCATAGCAATGACTGGCTCGGTAACCGAGGAAGCCATTCCAGTGTTTACATTTTCAAAAATAATTTTCTCTTGGCCTGCAAATAAACATAAGTAAATATTGTAATTTTTCGAAGAAATTTAGTCATAACGGGTTAAACTTGGTTTCTCGGTTTGAGCGTCATAGCGCCGGTTTGTAAACAGTCGCCATTTTGAACCGGGTTAAGATGTGAGGTCGGTATATCGCGCCACTCTAGCCTATACAATATGAATATAAGCCGGGAAAACTTTTAGAAGATTTTGGACCGACCAATCAGTGATGAGATTATAATAGTCAGCAGTCTTAGGGATTCCTTTCAACTTCATTTGCATATGACCAATCAGAAGCGTCGATTTCAGAGGCTCTCATTTGGTCTTTTAAAGCGGGCTTTTCAACTACGTTTTGTTGATTAGCAAATACCTTTCATTAAATCAACCTGTACTCAATAATTTTCATGCAGTTTTA